>JAHXMU010000252.1:7749-79814 GCA_019455685.1 Philornis downsi
AAAAGGGAATTCCCTTTTATGAATGAAATGTGGGAGAGCTTCTCACATTCAGCAAGCTTACACACATTCTATTTTTAGACTCATTCACCAGAACCTACAGTTTAACAATAATTCTGATCGTCATAGTTTGAGAAGCATTGGCCAGACTTGTCGATTACTCTACTATTCGAAGTGTTCGTCAGACACGTAGAAGTGACCGCCACATACGAGGTGTGTTCAAAAAAAAAAGTGATTTTTAATTCTCAAAAAATATCAATTCAATCAATTACTATTTCTATTTCTAGTCCCCCTCAGAAATAATACACTTGTGCCAGCGATTTTTCCATTCCTCGAAGCAGTTCTTTTTGGTATGTTCTTAAGCTCTCTCAGCAAAAAAATATGTGCTGATAGTGTGACTCCACGTTTGGTTAACATCTTTAATGATGTAATTTATACTTCACTATATCCCGAAATATTAAAAATCCATAAAATTGTACCAATACCTAAGGAGAAAATATCTACCTCCGTTGATAAATTTCGTCCAATATCAATATTGCCAATTATAGACAATGTCTTTCAACATATTTTGCATACACAGCTCTTTACATATTTCCAAGATAACAATTTGTTAAACGATTTTCAATATGGTTTTAGAAAAGGTTGTGGAACAGAGGAGGCAACGATTAATGTGCAAAATTTCATATGTAAGTCGTTGGATGACGGGTATAGGGGTGTAGTTGGAGTTTTTTATGATTTGTCAAAAGCGTTTGATCTAATTGATCATGACATCTTACTTCAGAAACTTAGATTTTATGGTGTGCGTGACAAAGAACTTTTTCTCTTAAAAAGCTATTTGACGAAGCGGTTACAATTTGTACAAATTGATAATAGTAAAAGTACTTTAAAACCAGTAGAGCATGGAGTCCCCCAGGGAAGTGTATTGGGTCCCTTGTTATTTTCTTTGTATATAAATGACTTGAAAAATATTGACTTATCAGGTAAAATGTTTGTGTACGCTGATGATATTGCTATTTTTTATCCATATAAATATGAAACGGCTGTGAAGCCTTACATAAAACGGGGAGCAAGTCTATTAATAGAGTATTTGCGTATTAATAAACCTTTCCTTAATCCAAATAAAACGAAATTGATGAGATTTAGGCCACATTGTCAGTTCAACAACAGCTTTAGTATATACGTTGATGGGGAAGAAATTCCAGAAGTTAATTCAGTTAAATATTTGGGATTATATTTTCAAAGTAATCTTTCTTGAACACTGCATATAGAGTATCTAAAGTCTACAGTATCACCTGCCATAGGTTTATTGTATAAATTTAGAAATAAATTTGATCAAAATACTAAGTTTCTAATATTTCAAGCTTTAGTTCAAAGTCATTATAACAATTAGCCATTATGTATGGTTATAAAAAGAGTTCTGAATTAAAATCACTCCAACGACAACAGAATAAAGCACTAAAAGCTGTAGCGAACTTGCCAATTTCATATTGTACGCTTTCTCTGTATAGAGATGTTTTTCCAACGGTTTTGCCAGTATATGGTTGTTATAAATTAAAATTGTTAATATATGTTTTCAAATGTTTGCATAGTATTGGCCATCACACGATAAATTTTTCCCGAAATCAGTATATTTTCAATACGAGAAATAATGACAATTTGAGAGTAGCTATGTGTCGATCTGAAACAACAAAACAGCGTGTAGAACATTGTGGTAGTAGTCAGTATAATATTTTACCACAACAGCTAAAATCACTAGAAACACTTTCGTTATTCAAATCTTCAATGAAAAGGTATTTATTGCAAAATATTGAAGAGCTTCTGGTATGAATTTTGAGTTAATATTGAAGTATATGTCAAGAAATTAAATTTTTCATAAATATGTTTGTATTCTTGTATTAAACTATTGTTATTATACAAAAAATTTTGATGTAACTATTTTGCCAACTAGCCTCTATAATGCCATGTGGCGCTGAGGCGTAATTTGTATGAATTTGTATGATATAATAAATTACAAAAAAAAAAAAAAAAAAAAAAAAAATCGGTTTTTATCTCCTCAATCGTCGCAAAACGACGTCCGACTACGAATCTTGGGAATAGGAAAAAGTCGCAGGGGGCCAAATCTGGTGAATACGGTGGCTGAGGCATGATAACAGTGTCGTCATAATTGACTTACTATGTAAGGAATTCTTTATAATCTTAAAGAAATTTGAGACTGGAAGCGTAATAGATGTGGTCAGGCCTGTGCAGCATGGCAATGTACGCACTGCCGAAAATAAAGCTTCCGCTAGAGAAAATGTGGCGGATGGCCGTATGATAACCGATATTTTTTTTTAGCTTGCAATTGAAAATTATGAACTGAACGATATGTGGTTTCAACAAGACGGTGCCACGAGCCACACAACATGACCGATTTTGTCTCTTTTGCATGAGAAGTTTCCATAAAGCGTAATTTCACGTTTTGGTGATGACAATTGGCTCATCCGTTAGACTTTTTTTTTATTAGTCCACGTCAAAGACCATATTTACGCGGATAATCCCCAAACGTTAGAGCATTTCAAATCCAACATTCGCCAAATTATCGCCGAGGTAGCGCTAGAAATGGGCGAAAAACGTGGTTGAAAATTACCCCAAAAGGATCCACTGCTGCAACCAATCCAGAAGCGGTCATTTAAATTACATGGTATTTTGTACGTAATGGCAAGGTCCAAACATTATATTGCTTTTAGTTTTGAAACTGAAAAAAAAACGGATAATCCGATAACGGATATATATAACGTAGTAAATAGTAAATATTTCACTACGCGATTGTCACTACCTAGATATTGCTGCACAAAGATACCGCTTAGTTACTATATATTGCATATTTGGTGAAATAAGAAACGAAAATGCGACTCACCAGAATATCCAAAGAATTTCATTAAATGCTTACCTGAAAGTATAAAAATAGCAAACAATTATTTTGGGAATAAATAAAGTAAAACAATAAATAATTATAAAAATGTGATGTGCTGCTAAAGGGTGCCCCAACAAGACCGCAAGATTTAAATTTAGCGCCCTTCGAAGTGTCATTGTTTGACTTTTGAACAATTGTTATTGTTTGCTAGTAGAAGGTACGAGGTTAATAAAAATGGAGCGCTACACGAATGAACAACACATTCTCATTTATTGTTTTACCAAAATGGTGAAAGTTCGCAAATTGTGATTAATTTGGGGTCACAATAATGCTCCAAAAGAGTCAACTGTAAAGAGATTAATGGATAAATTTGCCAAAACTGGGTCTGTTAGTGATGTAAAGACAACAACGCGCCTTCGATCGACCGAAAATGTCGCAGCTGTACGTGATGATGTCGCTCAAACTCCATCCACCTCAATTCGACATCGAGCTCAGCAAATTCGTGTCTCCAAATCCACTATGCAGCGAATTTTGACGAAATATTTACATCTTCATGCATACAAAGTTCAATTGACTCAGGAACTGAGGCCAGCTGACCATGGACAGCGAAGGGAGTTCGTTAATTGGGTATTGGAGAGACAACATGAAAATGTTGATTTTGCCGATAAAATCATCTTCAGTGACGAGGCCCATTTCCATCTTGATGTCTTCATCAATAGACAGGGTGAGGAAAATCCTCGAGTGATTGACGAGAAGCAAATGCATCCTCAACGTGTCACTGTGTGGTGTGGATTTTGGGCTATAGGAATCATTGGACTTTTTTTTATGAAAATGAGGCATGTCAAGCGCAAACAGTCAATGGTGTTCGGTATCGTGAAATGATAGCCAGTTTTTTTGGCGCTTAGAATTGAAGAAATGAATGTGGAGGGCATATGGTTTCAACAAGACGGCGCCATATGTCATACAGCCAGAGAAACAATTCAATTGCTGCATCAGTTATTTAAGTCTTGCGTTCTTGTTGGGACACCCTTTATAAGCGTATACAACAAATAACCGCTTTAAAGCTTCCTCAAAAGTTAGAAAGACGCAAAAAGTAATAGCCAATAAGAATTTGGTGACAGCATTCAAAAAATTTCTCGAATATCGAATGTCCAAAAATAACGCATAAAAATGAAACTTGATATGAAACGTAATTAACAAAACAAGTTTGCAAATTTAACAAAAAATTTTATAACTCATATGAATTCCAATAATTTAATATAAAGAAGGACTGATGAGTGTTGCTAACAAGATGTTGCTTAAAGATGTTGAACAAGTTTTTGTTTATTTATGTTTTTATTGCCTTTCAACCCTGTGTTTGGTTTCACATAGCCAATTGCAGCCAAAATTTCTCAATAAACTCACTTCAAGGAACTTCGATTTCATTTTGAATATTCCGATTTTTTTCTTATGAGATTATTGCAAACATAAAATTTACAAGGCAAATCAACAAATTTGATTAATTTAACACAATACATATGAATGATAATTAAGGCTATTTCTACGGCAACCCCCTAGGCAGTAATGAATAACGATTTCGCATATGCATCACTAATTATAAAAATAAATTTAAATTGAACTCAAATTTAAATATTTTTAAAATCGTTAAAAAATTTATAAATGTATTATTTTTCAAATAAATAAAAAAAAATGATATGTATAGCAATATTTGTGCTTACAATAATAATTTTGCTTTTTGAGATATTAAGCGTTTTTCAAAAAGTCGCTATTATGGGAATCTGTTATAACTTCTGATATATACGAAATTTAGAACCTGTTTAAACATCAACATGGGTCTTAAGAACGCAAACAATATTAATAAAAATGCATTTTTACTAATATCAATAATTAGACCTATTGTGTATTGTACTTTCAATACATTGTACTTTCAAATTTCTTTTAGAAATTTGTTACAACCTGTGAACCATATCTAATTTGGATTGGGAATTAGTTGTAAATATGCACCAGAACAAGCACAATAACGAATAAGCTCGACTTTATTCTAACTCCGCTTAAGCCGTTTTTCTTGTGACCACCGATATATAACTATTAATTTTGTGCCACCGAAAATGTGGCAATTTTGAGAATTTTCCCTAGTTGCAAACAAAATTTTGTAGAGGACTTAGACTGCAAATTTTTCTTCAACTTGTTCGCCTGAATTTTTTGTTGCGCTTTTGGTGTTGTTTAACCATGTTCTTCCAACTCAACGGACTGCCGTATTGTTACAGAAAGTGTAGTGTAACGTACCAAAAAAAATCAAATCATGGTTGTCACATTCAAGCTGCTCCAAATGGCGCGCTGAGTCAGTCAGGGGTTCATGTAGTTGTTCCATTATTTGGAAACGCGGTACACATTTGAAATGTATAGCTTTCATATGTTTTATGCAAATTGGTGAAAACTTTAAAGAAATAATTATATTTTAATTGTACTACCAATTGTATGGAACTATATCAAAACTTGGACCAATATTGTCCATTTTCCATTGTACAATCAAAATAATGGTGTATTCATTTTTCGGTTTCAAAAGTAAAGTTAAATAAAACATACATAAAACTATGATTACGATGAAACGAAATCATTACAATGCTTGGACCTGGTCATTATGTACGTAATACAACGTCATTTAAACGACCGCCCTGGATTGGTTGCAGCAGGGGATGGGGGTTGGGGTAGTTTTCGACTAGTTTTTGGCACACTTCGGGCGATATCTCGGCGATAACTTGACGAATGTTCCAACATTTAAAGGTTATCGGCATAAATACGGTCTTTGACGTAACCCCACAAGAAAAGTCTAACGGCGTCAAATCGCATGATCTTGTTAGCCAATTGACGTCGTCGAAACGTGAAGTTACGCTTTCTGGAAACTTTTCATGCAATAAAGCTAAAATCGGTCGTGTTATGTAGCTCGTGTCGGTTATCACACGGCCATGCCACTCTAAATTGAAATTCGGATGGTCCGCTACACTTTCATTAACAGAAGCGATGTTTTTTTTTGGAACCACTAAATGGACAACCCTGTATATGCAACAACGTTCTTGAAACCCATCAATAGCATAACTTTAAATCTATGCCGTGTTTGGAACAATTCATGAGACATCGTTAAAACGAATCGATTGAACGATTCTGAATCGATCGGTGTAAATTTTGTTAGGTCTATCACTTAAGTGATAGACAAGCCAGCAGCTTGTTGACCCTGCCACGTGTCGAGTGAAGACTAGAAAGAATACAAGTAAAATGACCAAAAAATATGTTCGTTTTTTTAGTTCCAACAATATCTTAATTTTCCACTAAACGAAGAGCAGATTTTAGCTATATCAGCATTAAAGACTTAGGTAATGATTGTTTCGACTTAAGTCGATAGGAAAAACGTTTACTCATAACTTAAATTGGCAAACAAATTGATTTTCTTTTGCATCAGATTTCTCATGAATTTGTTTAGATGTACCTCTTTTCCTTTCAATAACATTCAGTTCAATACTTCTTTATTAAAACAAAACGAATTCTCTTTAGAATGAAAAATCCTCCTTTTGAATATTTTTGCTTACATTTATCATTAAACCCTTTTTGTTTATTATTCTTGGTAATATTTCATTATCTTCTCCCATTTGCTGTTTAATGAATCTTAAATTACAGTTTAATTGAAATTTATTATCACCGCTTTATTTACATGCATTACAATAATGTGAGGTTGAAACTACTTTACAGCCGCCGCGTGTTGCACATTTCATTAAAGTCATTGTGGTTTGTTTTGATTACAGGATGTTAACCCTTGACTTTTCTCTTGAGAATATCAAGAACTTTTTCCTTCGTCACTTTAAGCATTTTCAATTTCTATCAACCTGCTTTATGGTCTGAACAGCGGCAGCAACAGAAGCAACATCTGCGACCGCATTACAGCAGCAGCATCATTGACTTCGTCATAGTCATCGTCATCGTTGCCACATTCAATATTCTGTTAGTAAATGCACTTAAATTTAATTTTGTGTGTTGCATTTCAAAGCCGCCTGGCCCAGCACAACCCAAACATGGCACCCAGACTTTTACTCGATCCCAGATGATGCTTGCTACACTACTTCCTACTTGCTACATCATCACTTCGTTTGAGTGTGTGTGTGTGTGTGTGTGTGTGTGCGGGGAGAATGTTGCACCGTTGTACGAATACATCATCTTAATCATTCCATGTTTGGTTGCCTGCCCAGAGATTCCTTAGCTTTGGCTGCCTTATTATTATTGTTAGTTGTATTGTTTAGTTTATATGCGGCGGCATCTGTATGTGAGGTTTTGCCTACAAGTGCAACATATTGTGGCAAGACATTTTTTACATTCCTTATCTTCAACTTGAAGTTTGCAATTTGCTGTTGACTGTTGTGTGTGTTGTGTTTATTTCATCTTCATGGGCTCACCAAGTTTTGTTTATCTTCAGACGCGAGAGCAGGCAAAGGCACATTCATTGAATTTTCTATTTGGTTGCACTTTACAAAATATCTTTGCGTTTGTCTGTCCTGTCCGTCCTGTTCCTCTCCGTCTAGTTGTTGTAATGAATGGTGTAATACATATTAGTTTTTCTTGAATATCAAGTGCATTTCCTATGGGGTGCAAATGAATTTCTCGCCATAAATTGTTTCGAATTATACACAGTGTGCAATCATGTTGTTCTGGGGTGTTAATTTTCAATATTATAAGTCCATCGAATTGATTTGTGAAGTGAGTGAAATGGGTTATGTTCAGAGAGTCATTATGGGAAAGTGCCTCAAAATCTTAATACATCATAAAATTACATATTTTCAGTGCGCAAAGTGTGACAATTTTTTCTATAGAAATTTGTATACCGAACACAACATATAAAATATTGCATAGAGTCACCCATTTGGTGCCTTCAAAACTGCCGGTCTGGCAAGGCTGTCAGCTGTTAAATATCTGTCGTCTGAAGTGTTATTTATATACTGAAAGGCTCGTTATTTAAGAATATGAATCGTTTAACAACCGAAGAAGGCGTAGATAAAACTTAGTTGAAACTTACCACAAAATTGGTGATTCAAAATTTGGTTACTTTTCGTGCATTACGGAATAATTATGATCGTCATAATCGACCTACTGTGCTTGGAATTGGCATGATTGTAAAGAAATTTGAAGAGACTGGAAGCGTTACAGATGTGGTCAGGCCTCGGCATCATCTCAATGTACGCATTGACGAAAACATCGATTCTTTCGAAGATGACGTCGAAGGCATCGCTACTGTTAATTCAGAGCGCTATGGCTGTATGATAACCAATTTTTGTTGGTTTGCAATTGAAGATTATGAAGTGGGCGATATGTGCTTACAACAAAACGGTGCCACGAGCCACACAACAAGACGCATTTTGACTTTAATGCATGAGAAGTTTCCAGAAAGTGTAATTTCATGTTTTGTAGACGACAATTGGCCACCAAGATCATGCAATTTGACGCCGTTAGATTTTTTTTTTTATTAGACCACGTCAAAGACCATATTTACGCGGATAATCCCCAAACGTTGCAGCATTTGAAAAGCAACATTCGCCAAGATATCGTTGAGATACCGCCCGAAATGTGCGAAAAGGTGGTCGGAAACTATCCCAAAAGGATCCACTGCTGCAACCAATACAGAGGCGGTCATTTAAATGACGTTGTATTTCGTACACCATGCCTGGGCCTGATTATTATAATGAAATAAAAGTTTCATCGAAATCATGGCTTCATGTGTGTTTTCTTTAACTATACTTTTAAAAAATGGTTAATCCAGTATAATATGTTAGTGGCGATGTGTACAAAGTAATTATAGCCAACAAAATACATACAGATAGGCGTAATAGCACTTTTTGATTAGACAAAGCACTGTCTCTCTAGCTAAGGGGTGATTTTTTAATCGTAGTTTTTTCTAAAATCGAATAAAACACTCAAATTTGCATCATATATTAACACTTTTTATTGGAATCGATAATTTGGTCTTTGCCATTTAATTTTTAAAGATAATTTCATGTAAGTGTTGTCCGCGGCTCCGTCTTAAAATGTCCATTCGGAAGGTCAAATTTTTCGTCAGTTCTTCGAGCATTTCGGTCTGTATTCCACAAATAACGCGTGTTACGTTATTCGGTAAGGCTTCAATAGTGTTCGGCTTGTCCACATAGACTAACGACTTGACATAACCCCACAAGAAATAATCAAGAGGCGTTAAATCGCAAGATCTTAGGGGCCAACTCACAGGGCCAAATGGAGAGATTAACTGCTCACCAAATTCATCGCTCAACATATCCTTTGTTTCACGAGCAGTGTGGCATATTGCACCGTCCTGATGAATCCACATGTCAATCAAGTTCAACTCAGCCAATTGATGGGAAAAAAATTCCTTGTGGTTGAGTAACACATGCCCAATCACTGAGAACGGCGACGAATTGACATTTCACGGTCGTCGTTCACACTGGTCGCTACGGCTGCAATATTTTCTTCGGTGCACACTCTACGCATGCCAATCGATGGTTTTATGTCCAACAAAGTAAATTTGGTGCGAAATTTGGAAATAACAGCACGAATTGTTGATTCAGCAGGTCGATTATGACGATCATAAAATGGTCGTATCAAACGATGCACTTTTGTTACAGAGCACGAATTTTGATAATAAATTTCAACGATTTGTAATCGTTGCTCGTTTGTTAGTCTTTGCACGATGAAATGGCAGAGTACACTGTACACTTTTCACTTTGATAGATGACGTTTGGACGCCATTACCAACCAGTGCTGCCAACCTGAAAAACTTAAATCTTTAAAAATAACCTTATATTAATGTTAAAACAAGATTTCAAAGAAATCTGTAGGCCTCCCTCCGCAATAATACAGTTATTCAACGAAATAATTCATTCCACAATATATTTTCAAACGAATTTTCCGGAAAATATTTAATTTCTTGCCGTTAATTGTATCAATTTTAAGTCTTCTATCGACTAAAAAAGGTTGTTCCAAGCGCTAATTTAAGTTTTGAAGGGAGAAAACTCAACCGGAGCTATATCAGGTGAATACGGTTGGTGGTGACCGGACATTGTGGGCTGATATTTACTTCTGATACGAGGCGGTCCAAAAACTAGCCGACCTAACAAAGACGACACAACAAAGTTGGGAAAAATTTTCATTTTTTTCAACATAATCTCCTTTAAGCTCCTTTAATCTCCTTTTTTCAGCGATATTCAATAACCTGTTTATTGTAAGAATTGTCAAACTCTTTAAAATAGCCATCAACTACACGCCATTTGTTCAAGTTTGAAAACAGAAAACAGTCCGAAGGAGCTAAACCTGGCGAACAAGATGCGTGATGAAGCAATTCGAACTTTAATTCAATAATTTTAGCCGTCGCAATAGTGGATGGACCACTGGATTAGATCAAGTGGATGGATCTTGATGAAACAACACTTTCTTTTTTGACAAATTCGGACTTGTTTTTCATAATTTCATCACCTAAATGCTGCAATAAGTTGACATAACATTCGTCGCTGATAGCTTTTTCTTCAGAAGGGAAAAGGTCAATAAAAACAATCCCATATACATTCCAAAAAAACAGACACTATGAACTTATCTGCAGATGGAACCGCCGGTGATGGTTTTTCATTCAGAAAGGAAAAGAATCAATAAAAATAATCCCATACGCATCCTAAAAAAACAGGCGCTATGAAGTTGCCTGCAGATGGAACCTACGCCTTTGTCCCATTCCAATCCACTACTTTGTCTATTCCTTTATATCGGGTGGACCCATGTCTCATCCATGGTTATAATTAGACGAACAAATTCGTGTGCTAAAATTGTACAGAAACATCTCCACGACGCTGTTTTTGCTCTACAACCGCGGCACCCATCTTCTACACAGCTTTCACATCCTCAAATCTTCGGTCAATATACTGTGTATAACACTTTTTGAAATGTATATGATTTCAGCTAGCTCATACACCTTCAGCCGATGATCATCCTATACAATTTTGTGGATTTTCTTATACGTGTCTAGCGTGGACACAACAATCAGTCGACCACTACGGTGTTCGTCTTCGTTTAAATTCTGCTAAACAATATTTTACAGTCGTAAAGGAAGCAGCAAACTTTCCGAGAGTTGAATTTAGCCCTGGTTTTAATACTGGTTAGACCGAGACATTTTAAATGGAAATATTGAATAAAATAATGGTGACCAATTGTATTCCATGTTTACAAATTCACTGAGATCGTTTACTTATGACGGCTCAAATAAAAATACTAAACAAACGTGGCGCCTTGAAACTTAACACGGAATGAGTCATTCTTGTGGGTGATTATTGAATTGTTTATTACTTAAATGAAATATTTAAAAATATTTGTAATTTCAAAAATGTCTTCTGACTACACAGCAGATTTGGTGTAGACACTTCTGTATGCAAGCAAAGAATACGATGGTTAATCGACGACATTGTTAGTTTTTGACCAGAAATTCATTTATATAGGGTGGAGCATAAGTAACGTATTTAAAATTCTTTGCAAAGACCGCCTAGACATCTCTAACTGCAAAAAACGTCGCCTGGTGGAAGTTTCGGGGTTTTCCTCAAGAAGATCGCAGACAGCCCCTTGTTGCCCAAAACGCTAAACCAGTCGGTAAATTGTTGAAGCGCTAGGAACATTTCGAATATGAAATAAATTTCGATATGATCTGAATAATCGAATGCTGACTTTCAAAGTAAAATTGAACAACTTTGGTTCTTTGTTCTGGGCTAAGCCTTTCCATCATAAATTTCCCAAGTATTATTTAGTTAATTCTGTAAAGAGACGGAAAGAACGACTTAAACAAAAAATGTATTTGCTGATCAAATCTTAACGTTCCCTATGCTCCACCCTACATTTATATCTTTGTGAGGTGGTGCGTTATCGTGCCGTAAAATTCATGAGTTTTCCTTTTTTTGACCAATTTAACATTAACATTAATATTTTTAACATTCCACATTTATTAACAAGGAAAATAATCACAATTACCCTCACTTTTGGTCGATTTTGTCGAGGTTTTTACGGTTTCGGCTCGGTTGGAAGGCCACATTCCGAAGCTTGTTGTCTGGTTTGCATGTCTAACTTGTAAACTCATTCCTCATAGATAGTTATAACGCGTTTCATCAATGTGGGGACGGAATTAACTAGTTTTAATATGTCGTCTTGAAGAAAATTTAGATCTAGAAACTAATCGGGTGGCAACGTGTTTCGTATGCAAACAATGGCTTAAAAGGGTACGAGTTGATTCGTGAGTCACTGAAACTTGACCGGCTATCTCTTCCACGCTTAATTGAAATTTCAAATTTCAGTTACAATTTTCTCCACTTTGTCGATGTTAACTTCATTCAGATAATGGAGTTGAGGGCCAACTAAGGCAAGGAAAATCTTTCACCACATCTAAACCGCTCTTTAATGTACTATAGTATTCACCACTTCTTTTTTTTTTTTTTGATAGATTCGATTTTACAGTGATTCTGTACACGAAATCCCATTTGCACTACGAAATTTGGAACAAATTTTTTTTTCGATATTTTTATCCACTGTAAAAATTGCAAAAACACTCTGAAATTTAACTGACAAGATAGAGCATTGCAAACAAACTAAATGACAGGTCACGTTCAAACTATGGGTCAGTAAAAATGTTGATATTCCCTTCAAATGAGGTTTTGTAAATAATCAATATTCGATACTTCTGCAACAGAGATTCCAAACTATTTGAAAAATATGAAAAGAAGCAGTTTGAAGCAAGCAGTTTTCAAAATTGTAATAAGAGAGGCTTGCAGAAGAAGAAGGGAAATCACAGGAAAAAAATACAGAAACACGAATTTCAATCAAACCGTGTTTTCCGAAAGAAATTAACCGCCCTTTTATGCTGGCGAATGTGTTGTAAATGGCAATGTATTCATTTTATACAACCAATGCTGGCAACAATTAAAAACGACTGGTAATTGTTGCTGAAACGAATTCCACTCCATTGTAAAACAATTGGCCATGGATCAGTTAGCCAATATTTCTGGTCATTGATATAATTATTTACTTAATTTACTAGATCCTCAAAGTGCCACAGTAAATTCATATACAAAACCAATTATGGAATTAAATTGTATGACCTCTAACACCCATTTCAAATAGATTTTCATATTTCCTTTGCCATTAATAACTGTTGATTACAAATCACTGTAATCGACCAATAGCACATACTCGTACACGTAACTAAATATCCACATGCCATAATTTACTTAGAAAAAATTCGAAAACGTTTGAGGTCAATATAAATTTTTAATTTCAAAATTACTCCCCTTGACCAACTGCCATTTGGACACAGAAAAAAGGCTATACGAAAACTTATAATTACTGTTTGTTTGAGTAAAGCGGAAGTGTTGGTTGGAAAAAATGCTAACCTAATAAAAATCACCATAAAATTGAGATTAAAAATCAACAGATTATACCATTAAATTTCACACTTGAATTCTATGAGCAGATATTAAATCTAAATCCGTTAATTTGCTCACTGGATGCCCCCTAAAGCTTTTCGCTTTATTTACCGCAAACTAATTCACAGTGGGAAATTTACCGAACAAAATCAATTAGATGCTTGATGCTAATTTAAAGTTAATTACATTTCAGTATTATGGCCAAGATGTTATCGATGCTCTAACAGTGGCAAGAAACTTTATTCTAGAAAAGCTATTTCACATCATTCCACTATTCAAAACGATTTATTTCGCTCAAGCGTGGTCATTAAAAAACGGTAGATAAAGCGGAGAGTGTTAATCAGTTCATTCGTGACGATCCAAGCCTTTCAATTCGGAAGCGCCCAAGTGTTTTAAATGTGCATAAGGCGTAAAGCTTTACCCCTACAAAAGTCAATTGGTGCAAGACTCAAAACCCCAGGATGGTAGTTAAAACCTTGTCTTGGCACGTCAGGTAATTAAGTGCTTTTTAACATTTACCTACATCTTGTTTTTAGGATGAAGTTTATTTTGATTTTAATGGGCACATAAATAAGCACAACTAGCGCCACTGCAGTGCAACGAATCCGAAACGCAAGCTTCAGAAACCACTTGATTTGGCAATAGTGGGAAGCGATGTCGTCACGTGGAATTATTGGGCCAAAGTTTTTTGAAAATGAAAACGGGCATCCAGCAACAGTGAATTCAAAGCGTTATGTGAGGACGTTAATCAATCCAGTAGGGCGGTGTAATAGGCATCTATCACCAGTTTGTAAAATGTTCCCAGGCATATTGATCTCCAGTAGAGATGAAATAAATTGGTTTTTATGCGATCCCGATTTTATCTCTATGAAATTTTTCCTTGTAGCGTTATCTAAAATCTAAAGTTTACACCCATAAACCAACTTCCCTGGCGTATTTGAACGAAGATATCCATCACGAAATGACAACCATCACGGAGTCTACTTGCCGAGAAATTCTACAGGGTGGCGCAATAGAACGTGCATATTGCATCATCTTTTTTTGCGGGGCAGAAAAGGCGCGGGCGGGGGGCGCCTACATCGTTGGGTTGGCGGGCTCATGGAGTTTTAGTCGCTATGAATCACTTCGACGGGAAGCGTCGCGCACTTTGTGTGCGCGCATTTTACGAGAACTCTCGTTCATATATTGCTACTAGGCGACTATATTGTGTTGAATATGGACTACGGCGAATTAGTGAAGCTCCGAGTGCTAATTTAATTAAAATATCGGTAAAGCGTTTTGAAGAGACCGGTTCAACATTTAAATCACAAGCAAATGGTCGCCCAAGAACATCTAGGACCGAAGACAATGTTGAGAGAGTTATGGAGTCAGTACGAGGAAATCCACAAATGTCGACTCGCAAGAGATCGTCTGTCTTACAATTATCGCAACGAAGTTTGCAACGAATTTTAACATTGGATCTTAAACTGCATCCATATAAGCTGCAATTAACACAAGAATTAAAAGAGTCTGACTTCATAGCAAGGTTCGCATTTGCTAATGAAATGCTTAATCGATTTTCCAATTTTGACAATATCCTTTTCTTTGACGGGGCTCATTTCCTTATGAATGGGTTCGTAAACCGCCAAACAGTGAAAATCCCAAAATCAAACACCAGAAACCATTGCATAGTCCTAAAGTGACAGTATGGGCAGCAATCTCTGGCAGAGGAATAATTGGTCCTATTTTCTTCGAAAATGCGCGGGGCCAAAAATTCACGGTTAACACGCAACGCTATGTTGAGATGTTGGACGGATTTTTGGCTCCAGCAATTGAAGAATAGAATGAATGGAGTTCAAGAATAGTGAACTCCAGAACTTGGTTCCAACAAGATGGAGCTACCTGTCACACATCAAATGACTCCATGGCGGTGGTGAAGCAGATGTTCCCTGGCAGACTGATTTCGAAAAGAGGTGATATCCCATGGCCCCCACGTAGTGCAGACTTGACGCCTCTTGACTTTTTTTATGGGGATACCTCAAACACAAAGTCTACAGTAATAATCCAAGAAACATCGTTTAGCTCAAGGAGAATATCCGTGGTGAAATGGCAGCCATTACACCAGTATTACTGAAGAAAGTTTTCAATAACTTTCGTTTGCGGTTAGAGGAGTGCCGTCGTAGAGACGGTCACCATTTAGATGATGTTATTTTTAAAAAATAAACTCCATTTATCACTCTACAATGCCTTAGATTTATTTTAACCATACCTTTTGTATTTATTTTTTAATACATTTTTTAAATATGCACGTTTTATTGCGCCACCCTGTACTATACTACGCTTAAATGAGTGCCGCTAAAGCGAGAGTTTACATTTGGACGATATTATATTTAGGAAATAAATGCTCAAATAGTGTGTTTTAATACATAAAACAAATTTTTTCGATAAACGGCTTGCTAAATAAATATATATCAGCTAAATATATATATTTTATTTTGAGAGGCTTTGTATTTCTGTGGTAGATCTCAAACCCTCCCAGCAGAAGTTTGATTTGAAAAAGAAAGAAACGGATTTAACTCTACTCATAGAAAACTTATGAATTTTGCCACAAGAAATGCCAATAATCAATTTAGTGCATGAGTTTTACCAACATTAAGGTTAATAATTGGCGCATAGAAATACAAGAAGAACTTATGTAATCCCTCATATCTCATCCGAATTCATCTTTATATTGCCTAAACACATCATCCCATCATGAAATCCCAAATTTCACCAAGTATTTAATGAAAATCATTAACTTTTGTATCATCTAAAGCCTAATAAGGATGGCAAACGAAATTTTCGTTTACTCTTTGTCTATTTTTCTTTACTTGGGAAATAATTTTTAAGATTTTTTGTGAAAGCATCGAATTATTATTATAAAAATTTCAACTAATAATTTTTATTAAATCAATTTTTGTGGGAGATCAACTTGTGCGGCATTAACATCTTTTTTTATAAAAGGACGGACCATCCCCCACACACTTCGCACAAATTTCATGGCAGCGAAGTTCGTTCCAAAATTGCTGAATTTTAACCAAAAACAACGTCCGTCGCATGAGCATCGCTCAGGAATTGTTGAATGACGTCAACGATGATCCAGATTTGCTTAAAAGGGTCATAACTGGTGGCGAATCATTGGTATATGGTTATAACATCAAAACCAAAGCCCAATCGTTCAATGGAAGAGTCCAGGAGACCAAGACCAAGACCAAAAAAAGCACGCCAAGTTCGATCAAATGTCAACGTTTTGCTCACTGTTTTCTTCGATTACCATGGCGTAGTGCATCAGAATTTCTTACCACAAGGTCGTACGGTAAATAGAGAATATTACCTTGAAGTTATGCGCCGCTTGTGTGAAGCAATACGAAAAAAGCGCCCAGAATTGTGGAAAAAGAAGTCATGGCTTTTGCATCATGATAATGCACGTGCTCATTCATCTTAGCTTATGAGAGATTATTCGGCCAAAAACAACACCGTTATCATGCCTCAGCCACCGTATTCACCAGATTTGCCCCCCTGCGCATTTTTACTGTTCCCAAGATTGAAGAGACCCATGAAAGGACGGCGTTTTGCGACGATTGAGGAGATAAAAACCGAATCGCTGAGAGAGCTCAAAGACATACCAAAAAGTGCATATCGGAACTGCTTCGAGGATAGGAAAAAACGCTAGCACCAGTGTATTATATCTGAGGGGGATTACTTTCAAGGAGATAAAATAGAAATTGATGAATAAATAAATATTTTTGAGAAAAATGAAAATTATAATAAATAAATAAAATAAACTTACACTTATAATAATTTGAAAATAAATTTCTTAATGCTCAATTTGTACTTCAAAAATGTATTTAATTTGGATCGCAAATCAATGTACAGTACGTATGGAATTGTAAATTGCTTTTGTTTTATCTATACTACAAAATTTACTTGCTACCTATTGTGAATTAATTAATACAGTGAATTGTAGAAAGGTAAATTGGAAAGTGACGAGTTAAGCAAGTAAGCCAAAAATGACACTTCTTTGCATCACATCATAGCGAGTAGTCATTTTCCACCCTCATCTCAAATTCTACATCAAAATTATCTATTATAACGTGAACAGAACTTCCGTTGTAAATCAATCCTTTCATAAGCGGCTTATGGTAAGGTATGATCTGCGACTCTCAAAGATCTCCCCACTAGTTCTAATCCATTGGGGTTTAATCTCCGGTGTTCTCTTCCTACCTAAACCCTAATACAATTTCTTAAGAATCTAAGGCTATCCTTAATTTCTACAGCCAAACAGTTATCGCAAACAGGGGAAATCTGTCGTTATTAAAGATACAGTCCACATCATAACAACCACAACTTCGCTGAAGATCGATTGGAATCCACGTCAACCGCTAACATCAAATTCTCTCCAAACGCTAACATCAATCGGCCCTTCCCCCCCTTTAGCACAAACGCTAACGTTTGTTCAATACCACCCGAATAAAAAATAATCGAAAAATTCAATCCCCAAAAATTTCCGTAGGATCAAAAAAAAAAAAAAAAAAACAAATTTTTTTGTTCTACGGGAAACGAAAATTTCGTATTATTATTAGCTTATTAGTTTCAGTAGAGGAACCCATGATGTAAATTAGCGATGGTTTGGATTTACTATCCACTATAAAGAAGATTGCTGGTGCTAAGTGGAATTTGTTACAAAATTCTCCCACTGTGTCGGCCGAACTAAGTATTTAATTTTAACTGCCAACAACCTACAACATTGTAATGTAACTCGTATTGAATGAATGACTGACTGTGTGACTGAACAAACGTAAAAGAAACGACTATAAATTTACCCAAAAACTGGTTTTGGCATTTAAAGCGCTTAAAACGCAATTGCTTATTAAAGCGAATATGTGTGACTGTAAGAGAGGTCTACATTCTTGTTGTAGTTGCTGTTTGCTGTTGCTGTTACTGCTGCTGTGGCTGTTGCTGTTGCTGTTGTATACTATTTATTTATTTATTGGCTATTTCGCTAAAAATGAAATATCGGTAGTTTGATTAATACTCCGTCTTTGTGGTGGTTTTAGGTTTCTTTCTGTAGCTGATTGGTTTCCGAACTATTTTTAATGTTTCTGTTTTAGCTTTTTTCGTAGTTTTAGCCAACTGTTGATGTTGCTGATGTTGCTGTTTACTGTACAGATTTGAAATATGTACAGTTAGTGGAATTCAAAAATGAACATGCTTAATAAAACAATTTTACTCGTTTGTAGTGATTGCGTTGGCTGGATCATGTTGTGTGTATTGACTCAGATGCTCCGGCACGAAAAGTTCTAGACAACGAACTCAATGGACGGTGCAGAAGAGGGCGACCTAAACTCCGTTGGAAGGACCAGGCTTTTGAAGTACTATTGAAACTTGGTGTGAGGAATTGGAGAAGAAACGCAAAAGATCGAAACGTTAGGAATTATTTTCTACGTGCGGCGTATAATGGATAAGTTTGGTTATTTCAATCGCCCCCAAAAAGAAGATGAAGATGCGCTGAAATAAAAGTGTTCTGAGAATTTTTTTAGTTTTATTTTGCCGACAAAATTAAAGTGGTAAGGATTATCCGATTGCGATCAAATATACGTCGCATTGTTCGATAGGAAATTTTTGATGAATTTTCTCTCTCAAACGCCGTATAATGACAAAATACAGGGTGTCCGTCGGGAAGGTATAATACTTTGTTGTGCCACCATTTTGGTAAACATTAGTTTTGACAGTTCATATTTGGCAGTCATGAAATAGAGATGTGGCAAATTTATTATGGAAAAATATTCGATAAACCATCGTGTTTTAATCGTTAAAACATTTTATCAAAATCAATCATCAATTACTGTGACGATGAGAAAGTTACGTGAAATTTTTGGGAGCAACAACGTGCCAACAAGACGCACTATTTATCATGTAGTGAATGATTTCGAAGAAAGAGGGTCTGTAGCTGATAGGGCCAAGCGTGGACCACAACGTATTGCAAGATCTGCTGAAAACATTACTGCTGCTCCAGAAAGTGTTCAAAACAATCCATCAACCTCAATTCGACGCCGTGCTCAGGAACTTGGGCTTCAAAGAACAACTTTGGCCACAATTTTGCACAAGGTTTTGCATTTGTTTCCATTTAAGATTCAATTGACCCAAAAGCTTCTTCCACAAAACCATTTACGCCGCCGTACATATGCCAATAGGATGTTACAGCTCGCCCATGACAACCCCGATTTTCATGAAAACATCATAATGAGTTACAAGGCACATTTCCATTTGAATGGATATGTGAATAAACAGAATAGTCGGTTCTGGAAAATGGAAAACCCTTAAATTATTTAACAGTCACCTTTGCACCCACTAAAAGTAACTGTCTGGTGTGCAATTTGGCCAGGAGGAATCATTGGACTTCACTACTTTGAAACTGAAAACGGCGTAATGGTAACTGTCAATGGGAGCGATATCGTGATACGATTAAAAACTTATTAACGCCACAATTGCATGCTTTGGGCTTGATTAACATGTGGTATCAACAAGACGGTTCCACATACAGCCAGGATTACAATAGAATTACTGCGAGACCTCTTTCCACAACAAGTTATTTCAAGAAATGGTGATGTTGACTGGCGTCCACGGTCGCCTGATTTGACTGCTGCGAACTTCTTTTCGTAGGGATATCCGAAAAGAAAGGTTTATGCAAACAAACCAGAACGCCTGAGCAACTCAAACAAAACATTCGTGATGGAATTAACGAAATACCGCGTGAAATGTGCAAGAATGTAATGAAAAATGTGCTCAAAAGGGCTCGCATTTGTGAGGCTAACAGAGGTGGACATTTATCTGATATTGTATTCCATACATAATTGCCGACATTAAATAAAACATTTATCAATATAAGATCCATTCTCTTTCATTTAATCAAAAATTATAAACAAACAAAGTAGTATATCTTCCCGACGGACACCCTGTAGTATTATTTATTTACCTTCCGACCTTCTGGCCACAATTCCGAGTGCGCAACACCACGATCACCGAAGAAAACGGTAAATATTATTTTGACTTTTTATCGACCTTAATGTGTTCCTTTTTTTCGATTTCGGCTCAGATGGAAGGCATAATTTTAAACCTTATTGATTATCTCCACTTATAATGATTTTTATGAATGTGAGGTCCGAAATGGCTCGTTCTCAAAAAAAGATTTTTTAGATTTAGATATTTTTGGATCAGTCAGCCGAGCGTCAAAGCGTTTCATATCAAAAAAAAAAAAAAAAGGTACGGACTTATTCATGAAACAAAGGAAATTCAGTGGCTATCTCTCTCAAACTTAAACGATTTCTAGTGATCATTTCCTTCATTTATCGCTGTTAACTTCAGTTGAAGTCATTATTGGTCGACCACACAGAAGTAAATCGCACATCTACTCCTCTTTTCATGCACTGTACCACTCATAAGCACTTGTTTAAATAGGTTCGGTTCCTCATCATCATCATACAATATTCCATTTGCAGTAAAAACTTTTTTTATTGATATTTTTATCTATTATAAGAATCGCAAAAAAAAAAACCGATGGCATGATGAGATGTCAGTTTCGAACTGTGTGTACAAACTAAATGAAAAATCGCGTTAAACTCGGTGCCAGTACGGAACTTAGCGTGTGAACTTAGCAGTAAAAACAGTTTTGGAAATCATTTTAAATGAGCTTTGTAAAGGACCAATTCCCAACCAATTGTGAGAGTAAATGTAGGGCATAAAAATCACCGATTGCGCTACGTTTATGTACATTTCTTAATGTCATTGACTGTCCGCGTAAGTACTGTGTAAGTAACATATGAGTATGCGAATTCGTTTGGTGGGTATCTCTTGAGCAAATACACATAGTTGGTTCGCGTAGTTCGTACAACATTCAACAGTTAAGTTTCCTTTGTTGTTCGCTTTGTTTTTGTACAGAAAATGAGTACATTTAAATAAGTAAACAGTTTAAAGCTGTGCGGTGTGTAACTGCCAATTCATAGGCAACTTCGAATGCAGACAAACTTGTTTACCTTCAGAGTTAACGCTTTTTTTATTTTTACATATACGATACGTTTATGTATTATATAGAGATACCTACGACGATATAGTTATAGTCAAAGTGGTTTGCATTATTAGCAGTTTACATTAACAATGTAAAGCAGTTATAATTTATGTGTTCCCCAAACGTAAAAAGTGATTTATTATTGCAATTAAAGCAGATTCTATAGACAAGAAATGCCGCAACATTGAAACAAGGAAAACCTCTTAGTTAAAAGCAATACTAGTTGTTGGTAGATGATGCGAGTTTTCCGAAACAGGTTTCAATGTGACATAAAATCGAAGACTAGGAAAATTACAACAGACAAGAATTCAAGGGAGAATAATCTTGTGATCAGCGGTGATAGTGGCATTAGGAATTGACGTGAGGAAGCAGTTGAATGATTTCTAAAATATGCAGGAATACCAAAATTAGAACCAACATTTAGCAAGAATGCTTTATAATATACAGGGTGCTTTATACATACGGCAATGTTGGTATTCACTTATTAATAAATTCTATGCTTTGCAAAAGATTCAACAAGCCAACGCCGAAATTTTTGTCAGATGAAATAAACTTTATATGCTTTTTTTATTTTCTTTTAAATTTATTACATCAAACAAACTTTATACAAATTACGCTTCAGCGCCGCATGGCATTATAGAGGCTAGTTGGCAAAGCATTTACATCAAAATTGTTTGTTTAATAACCATAGTTTTAATACAAAATACAAACTCATCTATGAAGAATCTAATTTCTTGAAATGTACTTCAATATTAGCTCAAAATTCATACCAGAAGCTCTTCAACATTTTGCAATAACTACACTTTCATTGACGGTTTAAATACAGAAAATGTTTCTAGTGATTTTAACTGTTGTGGTAAAATATTGTACTGACTACTACCAGTACCATATAGCTACTGTCAAATTGTCATTATTTCTCGTATTGAAGATATACTGATTTCGGGAAAAATTTAATTTGAAGGGTGTCCCAACAAGAACGCAAGATTTAAATTTTAAATAAAACACAGATATTTAAAAAATCGTAAAACTTTATTATATCGTAAAGTAGACAGAATGAGGTAATATATGGAAAAACACATCGGGCAGATGGCCGCCGTGGCTTTGCTGGCACACACGCGATCTTTTAATGACATTTTCATTGACCGTTTTGCATAAATGCTGCGGCATTTCATTAATGCAGCGTCCAATTTCCTTTTGTAAGACTTGAGTAGTCGTCGGCTTATTCGTGTAAACCATCGACTTCAAAAAACCCCAAAGAAAAAAGTTTAATGGTGTTAAATCGCACGATCTAGGCGGCCAATTCTCGTCTTCAAAACGCTAAATAACACGACCAGGAAATGACTGATGCAGCAATTGAATTGTTTCTCGGGCCGTATGACATGTGGCGCCGTCTTGTTGAAACCACATGCCCTCCACATTTATTTCTTCAATTCCAGGCACGAAAAAACTGGTTATCATTTCACGATACCGAACTGTTTGCGCTTGAAATGCCTCATTTTCATAAAAAAAAAGGTCTAATGATTCCTCCAGCCCAAAATCCACACCACACAGTGACACGTTGAGGATGCATTTGCTTCTCGTGAATCACTAGAGAATTTTCCTCAGCCCAAATGCGACAATTCTGCCTATTGACGAAGCCATCAAGATGGAAATGGGACTCGTCACGGAAGATGATTTTATCGGCAAAATCAGCATTTTCATGTTGTCTCTCCAATACCCAATTAACGAACTCCCTTCGCTGTCCATGGCCAGCTGGTTTCAGTTCCTGAGTCAATTGAACTTTGTATGGATGAAGATGCAAATCTTTCGTCAAAATTCGCTGCGTAGTGGATTTGGAGACACCAATTTGCTGAGCTCGGTGTCGAATTGAGGTGGATGGAGTTTGAGCGACATCATCACGTACAGCTGTAACATTTTCGGTCGATCAACCTGGTCGAAGGCGCGTTGTTGTCTTTACATCACTAACAGACCCAGTTTTGGTAAATTTATCTATTAATCTCTTTACAGTTGATTCTTTTGAAGCATTATTGTGACCCCAAATTGATCGCAATTTGCGAACTGTAGCCGCAAAACTTTCACCATTTTGGTAAAATAATTTCACAATGAGAATGCGTTGTTCATTCGTGTAGCGCTCCATTTTTACTAACCTCGTACCTTCTACTAGCAAACAATAACAATTGTTCAAATGTCAAACAATGACACTTCGAATGGCGCCAAATTTAAATCTTGCGTTCTTGTTGCGACACCCTTTATTAGGCTGTACCAAATTTTAAAAAGTTCTATAAAATTTTCCATAGTTATCATGTCTATTAGCTAATCATGGCTTAACCTAATTAAAAGTCATAAAACACATTTATTTGATTGAAGAATACTTCGTAATTTAAATTTTTTGCCGTATCGGTTGAAGCTATATGGAACATTCATTTTCAATTTTAGAACAAAATTAAAGAAATTACTAAATACTACGGTTGGTATTCATTTATTTACTTTGCTTTCCTTACAATTAATTTTGAATGTGCTGTATATTCTGCAGACATATTGAATAAATGCAAAACATAATTTGTACAACATCAAAATTGAATTGCGCTTCCATAAAGAGAAGGATAATTTTATATATAAACTGGGCGAAGTTAACGTAAAAAGGAACCAATTAATTCCTTCAGTTTCTGTCGACAAGTCATATACGAGGGTGCCAGTAGTTAAAAAAAAAAACTATTTTGGTGAGAAATAAAACATATGTTTTAAGTTTCAGGGCGCCACATTGTTTAGAATTTTTATTTGAGCCATCAAAAGTAAATGATCTCAGTGAAACATAAAAAAAATTGGTTACCGCTATGTAATCCAATATTTCCGTTTGAAATGCCTCAGTCCAACTAATATTAAAGTCGAGCTAGATTCTACTCTGCCCCTTCGTTTACGTTCGTTTATTGAATATTTACAAAACATAATTTGTACAACATCAAAATTGAATTATGCTTCCACAAAGAAAAGGGTAATTTCATATGTAAAATTTCAATTTCTGTTGACAAATCATATATGTACGAGGGCGCCATTATTTTGAAAAAAAAAAAAATATTTTGGTGAAAAGTGGCAATTTTAAAAACATATGTTTTAAGTTTCAAGGAGCCGAGTTGGTTAGAATTTGTATTTAAGCTATCAAAACTAAATGATCTCCGTGAATTTATAAACATAGAAAAAATTAGTCACCGCTATATAATTCAATATTTCCATTTGAAATGTTCCAGTCCAATCATTATTAAAACCGAGCTAGATTCAATTCTGCGGGAGTCTGCTCCTTTGTTTACAACTGTAAAATATTGGGTAGCAGAGTTTAAACGAAGCTAAGACGAACACTGTAGTGGTCGACCAGTTGAGGTGCCAACGCCAGACACGATTAAGAAAACCTACAAAATGGTATTGCATTAAAATGGTATAACTGAAATAATAGGCATTTCGAAAAGTGCTATACTTCGTCTATTAACCGAAGATTTGAAGATGAGAAAGCTGTGAGCCAAATGGGTGCCGCGCTTGCCGTCAATAGAGTGAAAACAGCTACGTGAAAATGTTTCAGTAGAGTGTTTAGCGATATTTCGCAGCAATAAAGCCGAATTTTTGTGTCGATTTATAACCATAGATGAGACATGGGTCCAAATTGGTGGACCCGCCTGGAATAAAGCAGTGGGAGAATTGTGTGAAAAGAAGCCGAAGATGGTTCCACTTGCAGGCGAGGTCATGGCGTCTGTTTTTTTTGGGACGCATATGGGGTTATTTTCATGTATTATCTTCAGGCAGAAAAAACCATCAACGGCGAATATTATGCTAATTTATTGCAGCGTTTAGATGATTAAATTATGGCAAAACGACCGTATTTGGCGAAAAAAATAGTGTTGTTTCATCAAGACAGTGGTCCAGTTCACACATCCACATCCACTATTGCGATGGGTAAAATTACCGAACTAAAGTTCAAACTGCTTCATCAGGCATCTTATTTGCCAGATTTAGCTCCCTCGGACTATTTTCTATTTCTAAACTTGAAAAAATGGTTCGTATTTACCAACAAGGAAGAGGTGAACTGTGCAGTTGATGGTTATTTTAAGGAGTTTCACAGTTCTTACCATAAACAGTGTATAGAAGCTATTGAATATCGCTAGAAAAAGTGTATTATTTTGTTGAAAAAAATATCCAACCTTTTTGTGTCTTCTTTATTAGGTCGACTAGTTTTGGGAGCGCCCTCTTAAAAGAGAATTCGCGACAAGAGCTAAAGTCTTTCTCAAAAATGACTTTGAAAATGTTTTGACGATTGGATTATTATGTCGCAAGTGGTGTACTTTAAAGATGATGCAATATATAGATGATGAATAACAAAAATTTTGTATTTTGATGACTAATTCGTGGTATTTTTTGACAGAATGTATTTAAATTGGCTGTTATAAATGCCGGAAAAGTTGCTGTTATACCACCCTTGAATAAATGAAGAAAAAAACCATGCATTCAAAGTTGAAGCAATTTTAACGGTTCATAACAAAAGATCTAAGTAATTAAAATACCAGTGAATTGTTATTATTATTCGTGGAATTATGGACAGACCAAATTGAGCACTATTAAATTCAAAACAACCATACAATCGGATACCTTTCACATTTAATCCCTTTCTCTACGCAATTAATTTAACCCACATGACAATCATTCATTTTGACTTTGAATAACAAAAATCAAATGCCAGAAAAAAAAGAAAAATAAAAATATCAACGTATTGAAACACAAAAAAAAAAACCGGCGCATTTTACAATGCCAAAGAGAAAGTGAATTGAATTTACATGTATCTACTTTGCACTCACTCACAGCAGCAAAGTGAACAAAAACTCAATTTAACAAATGAAAAAATGTAATTTCACCCCCCTCAAAAAAAAGAAACCAAATGCAATGATTAAATATAAACAAATGGTCGATTATATTGCCAGCATTAAGTTTGTGATACCTTAACGAAAACGCACAATATAATCGATTAATTTTTAAATTTAATCGAAACAAATTCAAAAAACCATTAAATGCACTGAACAGAGTTAGCGGCAAAAAGCGTCAAATATCGATGCCCATACATTCACAATAACACATCTGCACAAAAAAAGGACAAACAAAAAAAAACTACATTTACTCGAAAACAAACAACAAAGCAACGCTAACTACTAAAGCACAAAAAGCACCGCCAAAAAAATCCCCCCAAATCCTATCCTATTTTCTTTTTTGTCTGCTGGCTTGACTACTCTGATGGCTTTAATTTGTGATGGTTTGGAATTTATTTAAGTGTTTTCGGAAAAAAAACTCTGTGTGTTAAATTAAGTAAACTTTCATGCTCTCCATTCACATAATTCTTTCTGTCCAATTGTGTTAAAATAAATTAAGAAACGACAGATCGGAATTTCGGCAGTGCCAGAATTAAGAGAACGAATGCTGATGGGCCACTACACCATTTTCATTAAAAATTTATAAGGAATGGAACAAACCAGTATAGAAAATTCAGTCAGTGGAATAGCATGAAATATCGCAAAAAATGAACCAAAAAATAAAATTTAAAAAGAATCGGACAGAAAACAAAAATATAATAAATGAAAAATTGGCCAAAGTAAATATGAAATATGATCGGCCATAACCGGTTATTTCTGTGGTCACAACCCGTAACAGCCTAACTCGAGTTAGGACACAATTGAGTTATTAGCACCATCGTATTCAGAGTATCTAAATTTATTTGCTCTAAATTTTTCACGTTTGTATCTCTTCTAGGAAGGCAATTAATCCTAAAAAAACTAATAGCTTAAGTTATTTTTCTAAATGACTGTTTTGGCATAACTGCCTAAGTCAATTTAGGATTACAACAAATATAAACATTATATAGGAATAACAACCTAACTCAACATGAGAGATCGAATCTGAAATATTTTGACATAGAATAATAATTTATGTCAATTTAGGCGCACTTAAAAGTTTTTTTTTATATAATCTGGAATAATAACCTAACTCAACTTGAACTTTTTGACTTTCCTTCGTTCAACAATTCATAAGAGCCTAAGTGTCTTTTTCGATAATATCTTTTGACTGCAAGAATAAACAACTATTTTTTGTTAACAACTAAGTAAAGAAATTCGTTTCCTTGGAATCTGTAGCAAAGTTTTCCAAAAAACACCTTCTCCTGATTTTCAGTGAAGATTCAAAACTTTAAACTCCTGTACTGAAAATATTGAAAAACTGACTTAGGCTGTTATGGGTTGTGACCACAGATTTATCGTATAATTTGTTACCTAATTGAACAATATTTTGAAAGAAATGTTGACCCAAAAAAAAGTTTATATTTTATGATCCTTTCAAAGTGTCAACTTCTTCATCCTTTTGCATATTAGATTCCTTACTTGACGTCCTTTTCGATATCATTTTTGAACGGAATATGATTGATGTCAAGATTTGCTTTTCCATCACATTTCTAGCCCCTACATCCGGTTTTCTGTGGTCTTTCCAGAGCACTAAATTCAATCAATCATCTCGCATAACCGGGTAGATATCCGGAAGTGAAGTAGTAAACGGTGCAAACAAAACAAATCCAAATAAAAAGCGTGATTATTCTTTTTCAATTCAGTACAAATGCATGTTTTGATGAATTCATTCACTTAAGGAATGTGATTGATGCTAAGATATTTCTAACCTCCAGAAATTTATTTGATTTGTATGGATCAGTGATTTTTTTTCTTGTTTTTTTTTTTCTAGCCAAGAAATTCGATCAATCAGTTGGATTAAGTCCCTACTTCAATGAAATTCTCCATGTCGATATACTGGGTAGAAATCCACGAAAGCACGAAGTAACGTTTTTTTCGGTTTTTATTTCTTTACTTATTCAATTATTACTTGTCTATTAATAATTATTACTTAATTATTAATTTTTTATTTTCCACCCTGATGAAATTCTATATCTCGCAAAACTGAGTAGATTACCAGCACTGAAGTGAATGCATTTTTATATTGTACAGGGTGATTTTTTAAGATTTAAGTTTTTCAGGTTGGAAGCACTGGTTGGTAATGACGTTCAAACGTCATCTGTCAAAGTGAAAATTGTACAGTATACTCTGCCATTTCATCATGACAAACGAGCAACGATTGCAAATTATTATCAAAATTCGTGCTCTGTGACAAATGTGCATCGTTTGATACGATCATTTTATGGTCGCCATAATCGACCTGCTGAATCAACAATTCATGGTGTTATCTCCAAATTGCGCATCAAATTTACTTTGTTGAACATAAAACCATCGACTCGCATGCGTAAAGTGCGTACCGAAGAAAATATTGCAGCCGTAGCGACCAGTGTTAACGACGATCGTGAAATGTCAATTCGTTGCCGGTCTCAACGATTGGGTATGTGTTACTCAAACACAAGGAAAATTTTATACGTCGATTTGGGTTTGAAAGCCTATAAAATTTAACTCACGCAAGAATTGAAGCCAAATGACCTACCACAACGTCTAATTTTTGTTGAATGGACCTTACAAAAGCTCAATGAAAATCCACTGTTTTATCGAAAAATTGTGATCAGCGATGAGGCTCATTTCTTGCTGAACGGATACGCAAATAAGCAAAACTGTCCCATCCGATTCATCCCGAAAAAATGACAGCCTGGTGTGGTTTATGGGCTGGTGGCTTTATCGGTCCGTTCTTCTTCAAAGACGATCGTGTAAGAAACGTTACCGTCAACGGCGAACAATATTGAGCCATGATAATCGATTTTTTTTGCCCCAATTGGCTGAGTTGTACTTAGTTGACATGTGATTTCATCAGGAATGAATTTGGTCAGGTCGTTAGTCTATGTGGACAAGCCGAATACTATTGAAGCCTTACAGGATAACATAACACGCGTTATTCGTGGAATACAGACCGAAATGTTCGAAAAAAATGACGAAAAATTTGACCTTCCGAATGGGCATTTTGAGACGGAGCCGCGGACAACATTTGCATGAAATTATTTTTAAAAATTGAATTGCAAAGATCAATTTATCGATTCCAATACAAAATTTTAATATATGATGCAAAGTTGAGTGTTTATTCGACTTTAAAAAAACTACAATTAAAAAATCACCCTATATTTCTGCGGCATTTTTCATTTTGAAATAACGCCTATAAACAGGTTATGAAAAATAATCAAAAAAAAAAAAAAAATGTGAAAAAGGTTACCCATAATTATGATAATAATAATATAATTTATTCGGTGGGGAATTTGTGGCTCACATAGCAACTAAATCTATATTTAAGAAAAAGATAAATTTTCTGTTTTTTTATGTTTTTATCATATACGAGGTGTGTTCAAAAAATAAGGTGCATTTTCACATTTCGCGGGCTACGTACATTCGACTTTCGAATATCTTCGTCCCGAAGATGTGTTAACGGTTTTATCCATATGGCATTTTTAGTTTGTTTGTGAGAGGCATAAATAAGACAAGTGTTTTGCATGTTCAACGATGTCCTGCTATCGAAAAAAATGAATCAAACAAGTTGCATCAAATTTTGTGCAAAAAATGGAATTAAGTGCTCAAAACACTTGAAATATTGACAGTGGCATACGGTGAGAGTACTGTGAGTCAAAAAAATGTTTACAAGCTTTTCACAAAAGGTCGAGAAGATGTGAATGACGACGCTCGCTCTGGACGCCCCCGCACATCAACATCAACCGATGAAACTGTTGAGAAAGTGAAGAAAATTGTTATGGAGTATCGCCGAATCACAATTAGAGAAGTTGCTGATTATGTCGGCATATCAGTTGGCTTATGCCATGCAACCTTTTCGGAAATTTTTGGCATGAAGCGTATGGCAGCGAAGTTCGTTCCAAAATTGCTGAATTTTGGCAAAAAAAAACAACGGCGCTTCAGCACCGCTCAGGAATTGTTGAATGACGCCAAGGATGATCCAGATTTGCTTAAAACGGTCATAACTGGTGACAAATCATGGGTATATGGTTAGCGTCGCAACCGTCGGGACTTTCTTCCAGCCAGAAGATTTCATATTGAGGAAGATGAGATCTATCTTAGCATCTATGCTTCTTTAAAGGTCTGTAGCACTCGGTTGTAATACAACGCCATATTGTAGCACGAAGACTCTACTACAGAATTCGATTTTAAAAAGCAACCCGCGCGAGTATTCCATTAGGGGTCCCAAAATGGACATCGTAAAACGGCATACGCTCGAGATAGTCTTAGGTTATTCCACCCTACTCTCTTGAATACTACCACGTAACGTCTATATTGTGACGCAAAAGCAAAATGTTAAGCATTCCAATTAGCAAGCATTTAGGTGGGAAATGCTGCATAAGCTCTAGTTAGAAAAGCGTATGGCATTTAAAGGAAAATATACTGCGTACATCATAAAGTTGCAGCCAACTATAATGCAGATTGTAAGGAAGTGTTACAAAGATAAGGTGGACTAACCATTTCTGTAAGTGGTTATTGAAGTAACGGAAAAGAGAGAGAGAGAGAGAGAAAGAGGAAGAGAGAGGGAGGATATAGAAAGATATAGGGTTAGCTGAGAGTCCGATATATTTTAACAAAACGTGTAAAGTAAAGGTTATGGCAAGTAGCCTGTAAAGCTATCGAAGAAGCCACAGCATGCTATAAATAAAGAGGGAACACATCTACAATTTGGCCACTTTGGAAGGCAGAAAAACTGAGAAGATCGTACCGATTGTGTTAAACGGCGCGGATTGCTCATCACAAAGTCAAAATAAGCTCACAATAAAAATACAGCGGCTGAAGGGCAACAAGATGCTGGTGCCTCTGACCAGTTGGCAGAATTAATTAAAACCAATGCCAATGAGCTAATAATGAGTGTGCATTAGTACCTGAACACGATTTGGCTAATCGAACGCATAATGACAGAAAGATTTGATTAAAACGAAAGAACTGGTCGCAATCATCCATACCATCACAAACCATAATTTAGCTTGAAGCAGCTGTAAATTTGATTGCCTCAACTATTGGAACTAAACGTATATTTATTACAGTTTTGTATTAAAAAACGATTTAAAAACGAAGAAAATCAATTAATTAAAATTCGTCCGGTTTTGGTTACCCATAAAGAAAACAAGTGGACAGGCGTAAAAGATCGATCATAAAATCCCCTATCTTATGGTGTCCGAAACAGATCAATTAGAAACATGAGTGTGTGTGATGCAAACTGTATTGTCTGTATGTAAAGACTCGATGGGATATCAGTGGATCTTTTATACATTTGGGGAAAAAAAGTACCAGAAATTGGTCATTTCAAAAGCCCTCTTAAAGGGATTGTTTCTTTATGTCGCTAAGTTGACATAACTCTGTACTAACACACAGATGGACTGTGATCTGCTATATGTGTGTGAGATTTTGTGAAAGTTCGCCTTGCCCTGGGTGGCCATCAACTGGTATTAACATCGATAAAGTGAAAGAAATGGTGACTGGTGAAATCACCATTTAATTTTGAAAGAGATAACTGCTGAACTTCCTGTGTCTCACCAATCAATTTGTTGTATCTTACACGACTGTTTGGCTACGAACCGTATTGACGCTCGATTAGTATCGGAAGACCTGAATTGTCTTCAAAAATTCAATCCCTTAAAGATTGCTGAAGACATGCTAGAACGAGTCAATTCCCACTGCACATTTATAAAAAGCTTTATAATTAATGACGAGATGTAGATTTATGAATTTGACATGTAAATCAATCAAGCTAAAATCGAAAAAAAACACATCAAAGTTAATCAAAAGTCAACGTATCGGAATTATTGCCTGAAGGTCAGACGAAAACAAAAGAATATTACCTGAATTGCGCGCTATGTACTCGTATTGTTTGAGACAGCAAATTTGTCGAAAAAAATACATATTTGCGGAAAGAAAACACGAGGATTTTGCAGCATGATAATCCACCATCCCACAGAGTTACCATTGTGAACAATTCTCTGGCGAAAAATTTCACAAATATCGTCGAACAACCATCATATTCGCCTGATACAGCTCCAGCCGACTTTTGTTCTCTTTCTAAAACTCCTAAAACTCGAAGCGGTAATTGTGAGGTAATCGTTTTCAGTCGATAAAATACATAACAGAGAATTCACTTCGAGAACTGAAGACTTTTCTGGAAAATTCGTTTAAACAATTTGTTAATGATTGGATTGTTTGATGTCATAAATGCGTTTTTGTCGAAAGGGACTACTTTGAATGTGATACAATAAATTTGAATGAATAAGAAATACTATTTTTGTTTGTGTTTAATTCAACAATTCCTAGCACTTTTTCTACAGAATGCATCTTGTGCTGGAGGGCATAGACAAATTCCCTTGCATTCCATGAATGAGATGTGGGAAAGCTTCTCACATTCAACGAACTTTCATGCATTCTATTTTTTGAATTTATAGAATTAACAACGATTTCAAACGTCACAGTTTGTGAAGTAGATTTTCGATTAGTCAACTACTCGAAGTGTTCATCAGACACGTCGAGGTGCATCCACCGCTCAAATAATGATGTATGTGGTGGCTGTATGTGGAATTAAACCCGCCATCACGAGAACGATAGTCGTGTGTACTAACATCTGAAGGGCATAACAACTTAAGAAACCATATCCATAAATATGATTTCGAATGTGTTTTTTTTTCAGATTAAATGACCAGCACTAAATAAGTGGCACACTTGGCAGGCATTTTCACCGACCAATCCCGTGAAGTATGGCGTATAAATCACGACCTGGTAGTAGCTTTCCTATGTGCTTTGCTACGCAGCTCCAGTCCGTGAGTTTGGCCGGTAGCGTGGGGATCAGGAGGCCCCGGGACTGAGTTCCCGCCTGATCATTTGGTGTTGGACATCTAGTGGGAGCATCACGCTGGTTGTGGTTAATACCAAAATCGCTGGTAGAGACTTTGTGCTCGAATGTGGAGTTGCATTGCAACCGGGCGCTACAGACCCATAGAGTAGCATAGGTGGTAAGATAGACCTCACCTCCGCCAATGGGGATAATGTTCCATACTAGCATAATCAATTTGGTATCTCCTGGCTGCGAAGAAAGGGTTGACAATATGCGGTAGTACCAAAATTGTCAGCCCCATTTCCTAGATAGCCCAAGTTTTACTTGGCTATCCCAAGGGGCGTTGGCAATCGCATTGTAATATGCCCAGTGTGTCGCACACCGTGCGTAAGGCCTTCACGGCGAGACTCACGTTAAACCCTCGTGGACTTCTGTCACCATATTAAGTAGATGGTAAGAGACATTACTAATAAGGGTTTAATTCTAAAACCCATAATCCATATGGGTTTTAATTTAGCGCCGATTGTTAGGCCTTAAGCTCCTACTGCGAGATGGGGTATACTTAGTAGTAAATGGTAGGTGGACGTCTGTCCGGGGCTGTAATCAATTCAGACAGATGTGGCCTCGCCTAGATTTGAAGTGTTCACATACATTGCTGTCGCCATCAAGACCCGACGTCTCATTACTTGTATCCGTCATGACGGGATAGTGAGACTGAAGGTTGCGACTAGTGACTTCTGCAGGAGCTGTGGGGTTGAAGAAAAGAAGGAGTTAATAGAACACCTTCTCTGCAATTGCCTCGCCCTGGCGAACAAGCGGGGAACAATACTGGGCTCTTAATTCTTTAGGGACCTAAGAGATCTGGACGATATAAATATTGTCCGACTTAAAAGCTTCTTGAGGCGCTCTGGATGGTTCAACGGGGGAAAATAGGGACATCCATATCTTTAGTTTCCGTGGTATCACAATGGACTATAAAGTTGAAGTGAGTCTGTCTATTTAGACTGTCACACTGACCTAATCTAACCTAGGCCATCGAAAATTGGCAAGGAGAAATTCTTAAAAATTTAAACTTAACAGGACGCAAGCTTCGCCTTAACACTGGCCACCATCAAAATCAGTACCGGCTACCGTAATATATTAACTTGAGGTCATTTTAGCTCCAAAAACTGACTCCTGCAAAATGCCATTGTTTTATTTTTAGCAAAATTTCTGTCTTTGTTTTTGTTTGATATCCATTTATTAAGTTTTTGTCAATTTTGACGAAAAAGTGAGTAATCGAATTGCTGACGGTCATCAGGACTATTTATTTTATAGAGTCATCATACAAATCAAATTAAAATCAAATCGAATCAATCACTCTGTAAGTATTAGTTTAAATTCCGTTATAGCCGTACAAGCTGAATAAACGCCGGAGACTCTGAGTGGCAAACTATAATCGCCAGGCAACAAACAATTAAAAATATTACAATATAATGACAGCCAATGGTAGATTGAAAGTATGTGAGTTATAGCCATATATTATCATAATCAGTTAGGTATGAAAAAGGTATTGAGCAAATGACTGCCCCATAACTTGTCTTGTCCAACAAGGCCAAGCCGCAATTTTTATGGAATTTCATTCGTTGATATCGGTTGTTTCAAAAGCGAAGAATGACCTCAACTGAAGTAAGTGGAAGTAAAGAATTAATTTTACATTATGATTATTGAATCTCTTATCCTCAATATTTATAGTTTGAAGGGACCGGCAAATATTGTTAATTCTGGGATGTCAACTGAGAGATAAAATGTTGGGCGAAATGTAAAGGTGTCGCAACAAGAACGCAACATTTAAATTTGGTGCCATTCGAAGTGTCATTGTTTGACATTTGAACAATTGTTATTGTTTGCTAGTAGAAGATACGAAGTTAGTAAAAATGGAGCGCTACTCGAATGAACAACGCATTCTCATTGTGAAATTGTTTTACCAAAATGGTGAAAGTTTTGCGGCTACAGTTCGCAAATTGCCATCAATTTGGGGTCACAATAAAATGCTCCAAAAGAGTCAACTGTAAAGAGATTAATGGATAAATTTGCCGAAACTAGGTCTGTTAGTGATGTAAAGACAACAATGTGCCTTCGACCAGGTCGATCGACCGAAAATGTCGCAGCTGTACGTGATGATGTCGCTCAAACTCCATCCACCTCAACTCGACACGGAGCTCAGCAAATTGGTGTCTCCAAATCCACTATGCAACAAATTTTGACGGAAGATTTGCATCTTCATGCATACAAAGTTCAATTGACTCAGGAACTGAAGCCAGCTGACCATGGACAGTGAAGCGAGTTCGTTAATTGGGTATTGGAGAGACGACATGAAAATGCTGATTTTGCCGATAAAATCAACTTCAGTGACGAGACCCATTTCCATCTTGATGGCTTCGTCAATAGGCAGAATTATCGCATTTGGAGTGAGGAAAATCCTCGAGTAATTCACGAGAAGCAAATGCATCCTCAACGTGCCACTGTGTGGTGCGGATTTTGGGCTGGAGGAATCGTTGGACCTTTTTTTATGAAAATGAGGCAAACAGTCAATGGTGTTCGGTATCGTGAAATGATAACCAGTTTTTTCGTGCCTGGAATTGAAGAAATGAATATGGAGGGCACCACATGCCATACAGCCAGTGAAACAATATCTGTGATTTATTTAAAATTTAAATCTTGCGTTCTTGTTGGGACACCCTTTATTTATAGAGGGTCAATATAAATTTTTCTAAAATATACGATATCAGTTTCTGTATAAATGATTAGTTAAGTCAAGAGCTATGGAATATATCATAAAATGGTGTTGTAGCGGCCACCATAGTAAAACTATTCTCAATAAAATTATACCCAAAGTAGGGTATATTGGAGAAAAACTCATGTATTCTATTAAGTTCGTAAACAAACTACACACTGCAGATAATCAAGCATTTTTTTTTCGTCGCTTGAATATTGAATGAACGAATGAATGAATACAAACTTATGAAAAATTTGCATTTGTTTATTTTTGTTTTTCGCGGATGAATAGACAAAAATAAACGACAAATAGCAACAAAAATTATGAATTTTTAATGCTCTACAATAAAGACATAGTACAATATAGAAGTACACCAGACACTGATGAGGAACAAGATGGCGTTGATGATGATGAAAATACTGCAAATTATGATGACGCTGATGACGAGACTGGCTGTTCGCCATGACGACGATGCTGCTGATTTTGGTGTTGATACTGGGCTGAATGAATGGTCGGATGTCGTACGAAATCCCTCTACATACAAATAATTGTGTGAGAACTTTATTGCCATAAGTTTGCTGTTTGCACTTTTTAACGATGTTGTTGCTGTTGCCACTATTTATTCGCCTATTTAAAGGGTTGACATAATAAATTTCAGCAGCATTCATGATATTCATACAAATACCAGTGAAATATGTATTTTGTATACGAGCATTTGATGTTTTCCAGTGGCAATAAAGCAGCATACGATTATTTTCTTTGATCGACGACGTTATTTGCATCAATTGTTTGTTATGGAAACGGTCATAAACAAAACATAAATTAAATATTAATTAATTTCGGTGATGGGGATGAACTTTATGGATATGAACACAATGCTTAAATGCTCCAGCTATTGTTTTATTTATACTTTGACGTATCACAATAGAGAGCAGTAGCAAACGCAATATATTTAGTGTTCCATTTTTGGATTTGCTTTATTTGATTTCATACTTTTGAATATTAGATTTGAAATAAACACACACCTGAGTTTATATAGAATTTTCAACGACGGATATTGCAAGCAATTCCAAGGCAGACTTTCGTTTTAATTAGAAATAATTGCACAAACAATAAATAATTTAGTAGGAGGAATTGAAATGCAAATATTTAATATTTACAAAGTACTGCAGAAATTTGTTCAATGCATTTAAAGTTTTCCAAATAATCAAAAATACTACATATTTTTTAGAATATTCAAACTATCCAAAATAATCAAAGTATTCAAAATATGCAAAATACGCAAAATTTTTAAAATATTCAAAATGTTCAACATATTGAAAATATTCAAAACATTCAAAATTTTCAAAATGATCAAAATATTCAAAATATTCGAATTATTAAAAAAATTCAAAATATTCAAAACATCCAAAATATAGAAAATATTCCAAATTTCCTAACTATTCAAAAAAAAAATTAAAATATTCAAAAAAATATTTAAAACGATCAGAATATTCAAAATATTCAAAATATTTGAAACATTCAAAATATTTAAAATGTAGAAAAATACAGAAAATATTCCAAATTTCCCAAATATTCAAAATGTTTCAAATATTCCAAGTATTCAAAATATTCCAAATAATCAAAAACTTCAAAATATTCAAATATGCAAAATACACAAACTTTTTAAAGTATTCAAGATATTCAAATTATTCAATATATTCAAAATTTTGAAAAATATTCAAAATTTTTAATAAATATATAAAATATTCAATAAATATATTGAGTATTCTAAATATTCAAAACGCTTAAAATATTCAGAATGCTGAAACAATTCAAAATATTCCAAATATACAAAATTTTCAAGATACGCAAAATTTTTTAAATATTCAAAATTTTTAAAATACTCAAAACATTCCAAATATTCAAAATGTTCAAAATATACAACAAGAACATTCCAAATATTCAAAATAGTGAAAATATTCAAAATATACAAAATATTCAAAATTTTCCAAATTTCCCAAATATTAAAAATATTCCAAATGTTCAAAATATTCTGCAAAATTTTTAAAATATGCGAAATATTTAAAATATGCAAAATACACATGCGAGTATATAAAACATTTTAATATATTTAAAGTATTCAAAACATTCAAAGTATTCAAAATATTCAAATTGTTCAAAGTATTCAAAATATAAGGTACAGTAAAAAAAATCCATTACTTCTCCGAAAGATGTATTTAGCAGTCTATACCTCGCGTTATACAAGTGCGATCAGTTTACTCTAGATGGCGTTGCAAAGATAAGATTTCGTGCTCAAAAAACCAATGTATCAATTTTGTAATTGTTTGACTTAGTATTGCTTTAGGGTGTGTCAAAAACTACTACCAGTAAAGAGAAAATACATCATGTGAAAATGTGAAAAGTATTTTAGTCCTGATATTCTAATAGCTAATAATGCGCAATTTTGGTTGTAGATTCCATTCCGATAATTTTGATGACCACATTCTGAAAAGATAAATGTCCGTAGAATAATAGAGATCATCAAGCCTTATAAGCATTATTTCGATTGCTCAGAAGCTAAACATTGCGCAAAGAACGATTTGCAGCCACTTGAATAAGGCTGGATATAAAAAGAAGATTGATGCGATGGAAAAAAATCCCCATGGACCGAATTTCCATCTGCAGATCCCAACAAAATCTAACCTATTTCCGAAGCGAAAAGTGGCCACAACCATCAAATAAAACGGTTGTGGTCGAATCGTGGTGAGCCAGTGAAAATGGTTCAAATTTTGCTGTTTGTCTGGGGGATTGGTAGGGAGGGAATCATCTGCATTGTTCCCATAAAGCCGAACACTTGATTCGGGCCTGTACTGTCAACAATTGAGCAGTCTGAAGAAAGCAATCACTCAGAAGCGGCCATGTTTGACAAATAGGAAAGGAATTGTGTTTTACCGGGAAAATGTCAGACCACACTCGACAAAAATTTCGGGAGTTTGCTTAGAAGGTTACAAATCCACCTTATAGTTCGGTGGTTACCACCAACACATTGCGAGTGATTTTGCTGGTGAAAATCTCGCCACAAGAGAAAGAATTACGGAGTTACCTTTGAAATGGCAACAAGTTATCGAATAAAACGATGCATATTTGACCGAAATTGGATCATTCTAACTATGTCAAAGAAAACCATCGATGCTATAAAATAAAAAAAAAATAAATAAAAAAAAAAAAAATAAAAAAAAAAAATAAATAAAAAAAAAATAAATAAAAGAAAAACAAGCAAAAATAAAGAAATAAAATAAATTTCTTTTTACTATATCTTATAAAAAACACATTTAAAGTAATGAAGACACTGCATGAGACACAAGACATACATCAATCTTCTTTTTATTATGTCTAAAAAATACTGTGAATTTGTCAATAGAATACAAAATATTTATTACTCATTAAAATTTATTGTGTCGCCTGCAATGTCGGCTGCTTCCAAATTAATATATTTATGCCAACGAATAATTCAATTATCGATTCAAACGCATTTTACGAAAAAGGCTTCAGTTCTTGTCGTGAATTCATTTTTACCTCTTCTACCGACTGAAAGCGACTGCCTCGATTTGGTAGTTTGAATAATTTGAGGGGAAAGAAAAAAATTAGACGGAGACAAGTGAATATAGTAGTTGTTCAATGATATTTGTTGAGCTTTTGACCAGATGCTAGTTCAAAATGAAAGCTTTGTGATATAGCACGTTATTGTGGAGCGAAATACAAATGTTTTCTTTCCATAAATCAGCCACTTTTGGACCAATTTATTCCTTAAATGCCGCATAACCTCAACATAATTTTCTTTATTTTCGGTCTAACCTTCTATTGAGAACATCGAACAATAATCAAAGAAAACAGCCAACATTATATTGATTTTTAATCGAACTTGAAGTGTTGTTTTCGATTTCAACTCAGTTATAAGGCGCCATTTCAAGGCTTGTTGACTTCTTTGCGTGCCAAACTTGTAAATTCATGTCTCACCACTAATTACAAAGCGTTTGTGAACGTGGGGTTGGAACTGACTCGCTCTAACATGTTTTCAGCGATTACTGCGCGATTAAGTTTTTGGAGAAAATGCATCTGGATCAACCCATTTTATACTCAAATAGTCATGTAAAATTCTATAAATTGATTCGTAAGACACAAGAGTTCAGCAGCTATATCCCTTAAACATAAATAATGACTTTCAGTTACCATTTCCTTCATTTTTTCGATGTTAACTTCAGTTGAATACACTGATGTTCGACCATAGAGAATCAAATCTTACACTACATCCCGACAGCTTTTCAATGCACTGTACCACTCATTTGCGAGTGATTTTAATTAAGGCTTATGGTGAACCTTTTATTTATTTATTTATTAATCCAACAATAAATTAAATCTAAAAATAGATAACTATGTACAGTTTTCGAGTTGTATTCCAAGATATTGCAACAACTAAATCTCGTTATTACATAGAAGTGAATTAATTGAATGGAGCTACAATCAATTTAGAAGGTAAAAACTTAAAAGGCCTTCATTTGGAAAACAAAAATAAATAGTCAAGCCAAAAAATAAGAGAAAATTATTGTTCATAGAGTGATTATCTGCGAAAATGACCACTTACAGACAGAAATTTTCAGTTTGATAAATTCCCCTTATTAAGTTCTATTATTATTCTATCTTGGTCTCTATCTATAGTTCTCTCTAGCTCTATCTATATTGGTCTCTATTAAAGCCTACAAGGCGCAGAGACATTATAAACACTGTTAATGATAATTGTATGAAGAAAATAATAATAATAATAAAAAAAAACAAAAAAAAAACAGTTATTTCTAAATTGTTGCATTCTCTTATTACGGAAAAAGGAATATAGAGAATCTTATTAAAATAGTTATAATTTAATCTTTTAAAATAATCCTTAAAAAGTTCGTATGCTATTTCCTCATGTAGCACAGAAGTGCGTCAATTTAGAGCGCTATAACCGACTTTTTTAGCCTGCAATTGAGGATTATGAACTGGACGATATGCAGTTTCAAGAAGACGGTGCCACAAGCCATACAACACGACCGGTTTGGCTTTATTGCATGATAAATTATCAGAAAACGTAATTTCACCACGGCCACCAGGATCATGCAATTTGACGCCGTTTTACTTTTTTTTGTGAGACTTCATCAAAAACCGTATTTTCGCATATTATTCCCAAACTGTAGATCATTTGGAAACCAAAATTCGTCTGGTTGCCGCCGAGATACCGCCCGAAATGTAGGAAAAAGTGGCCGAAAACAACCTAAGGAGAATCCACTGTTGCAACCAATCCAGAGGCGGTCATTTACATGACATTGTAAAATATTTCGTACATATGTAGGTCCTAGCATTATAATGAAAAAAAAAGTTTCATCGAAATCGCACCACTATGTGTGTTTTGTTTAACCTTACTTTTTAAACCGAAAAATAGGTAACCAGTTAGCATACAAAGCTCTTAGATTAGCAGGGTGGTTACTAGTAAGATTTAGGTTCTTCCTAATGCCTCAATATATTCCAATTTTGACACCAACCAGCCATATCATCGTGCATGACGTATAAAGGTACAATATTTGTTGAAAAACACTTTTAAAGCAGTTGTTTTGAAGAATTTGCGATGGACATTATAGGCCTTATAACACACTTGTAAGAAAGATTCTTATTTTTAAAGTTTAGACTCAATCGTCTGTTTAGAAATGGCCATAATGCCCTAAAGGAACACAGTGCCTTCTCGCAAGATAATGGAATATGTTTCTGGAAGGAAAGTTTTTTTTTTATCTATAACCACACCAAGACATTTAACATCATTCTGAGTTTCTATGATGTTGCCTTCAAAGTATATTGATCTCGTCGAGATTCTTTTCACAGATTTTTTGAAAAATTAATGCTTTGGGTTTTGTGTTGTTGATCTTAATTTTCCTTTTTTTAAGTATTTGTTGCAGGCCATAAGATTGTTTTCCATAGTTTTTAAGAGGGCATTTGTTAACTTGGTTGATGAAATTATAAGCAATATCAACTTCTTTAGGAGATTTGAAATCCGAACTATAGATAGAGTACAAAATTGTCGATAAAATTGATCTTTGTGGTAGTCCTTCCGGAATACCTTTAATCGACGCGATATTCTACCCAGCCGAAACCGCAAATTCTCTGTTGTCTAGAAAGTCGACGATAATTTTACACAAATAATTTGGCACATTTGCTACAACTGATTTAAAAAGTAGATGATGCCATATGGTGTCGAATGCTTTCTCAACATTAAGTAATATTAACCCTGTTGACTTTCTGTTGCCCTTTTTCTTGATTATTTTGTTTTTTATTGTACCAATTTGGTGAATAGTGCTACGTTCTTTTTTATCCCCTAATTGCTCGTCGGGTATTATTCTGTGAGACGTGGCAACCTCATCTATCCTGTTATGAACTAGTTTTTCATACATTTTTCCTAAAGTGCTTAAGAGACTTATTGGTCTGTAGCAAGTAGGATTGCTTGAGGGTTTGTTGGGTTGGCGAATAGCTATTACTTTAGCTTTCTTAAATGCCATTGGAAAATAATTTAAACCTATACAACTGTTGAATAATATGGTCAACAATTCTATAGCTTTTATGGGAATATTTTTCAAAAGCAAGTTTGAGATGCCTTCGTATCCTAGAGCTTTTGAAGATCTTCATTTGCTCAGTATGATAGACATTTCGAGTGTGATGATAAATACAGCCCCGTCTATTAATGCTGCCTCCTCAGTTTTCAGATGTAGTGCAACCCAGTTTACGTTGCTATCATTTGAATGAGTGTAGTTCACGGTTAGCTCATGAGCGTTGGCGAATGAGTTTGCTAGTGCTTCCGCTTTTTCTTCGTCTGTAATCAGCTTAGTGTGACCATCCACTAAAATGGGAATTTTCTTATTACTCTGTTACATCTCAAAGAACGGCTTGTCGTCCAAAATCATTTATTTCCAGAATTCTGTTTGCAATAAATAATTTGAGATAAATTCTTTGTTCAATATTTTTATCCAATGTAAAAATTTCAAAAACACACTTTACGTTAACTAACAAAATGTAATCACTGTAAGCAATCTAAATGACAGATTGCGTTCGAACTCCGCGTCGGTATTGAGGGAGGCAGTTGTGCCAACTCAGCGACAAAAACCTTTTGACAACCCTTTTAAGCGGGTTTATGTTTTTTGAAGAATGTATGTACGAGGTGTGATCAAAAAATAACCAAAATTTTAAATTTTTTCAAAAAGTATTTATTTATTCATCAACTTCTATTTTATTTCCTTTAAAGTAGTCCCCCTCAGATATAATACACTTGTGCCAGCATTTCTTCGAAACACTTCTGAAACGCGCTTTTTGGTATCGACAACATCCCCTGTTTCAATTTTTCTTTTATCTCCTCAATCGTAGCAAAACCCTTTCCTTTCATCGGTGTCTTCAGTTTTGGGAAGAAGAAAAAGTCAAGTCCGGTGAATACGGTGGTAGAGGCATACTTGCGTTTTTGTTTTTGGCCAAAAACTTACGCACAAGCATCGATATGTGAGCTGGTGCGTTATCATGGTGCAAAATCCATGATAGCGTTTTCTACAATTCTGTGCGTTTCTGACGAATTGCTTCGCGCAAACGCTGCATAACTTCAAGGTAGTATTCCTTATTGACCGTACGACCTTGTGGCAAGAATTCATGATGCACCACGCCATTGCAATCGAAGAAAACAGTGAGCAAACCTTTCACATTTGACCAGACTTGATGTGCTCGGGCGACCAGGATGAACATCGTTGTTGACATCTTCCCGGCCTTCCTTAAACCGGTTATACCACAATTGAACTTGTGTTCTGCTCATAGTAGACTCGCCAAACGCCACAGTCAGCATTACAAATGTCCTTGCACATTTAATTTCATTTTTATTTATTTATTTGTTCATCATACAGTAATACTAAGCCTTTAAGGCCAAAAAACACTTATATTACTTTGAATAAAATCCTGAATAGATATATAAGGAAAACAAACTGTACATTATGAATAAATATATGTTCATATATGTGCTAGATATCTTTAGCGTTGGTCCCATCCGTAATTTCTTTATAAAGATACTAAAAAAAAGGATATGATATGGAGAAATGCAAGTCCTTATTAGCAGCAAGCACATAAAAGGCTTAAGAAAAAGTTAAATTTGACTTTATTTCAAGAAGAAAAACCGCAGGATCCTTAATCGAAATGCTCTATATGTATAAGAGAATATGCGTAATTCATTGGGCAAATTATTCCAGCATCGAGCGATTCTGACAACAAATGACTTTTCATATACCGAACTGAATATTCCTGGAATAATAATCTGAGCGTTTCTCCTTGAACGCGAAAAATTGAAAAACCTACACATTGGGACAGGCACACCACTACTAAACGTCTTATAAAAAAGAAGCAAGTTCCTAAAGCGAATATAATCATTGAATGAAGTTCCTAATATCATCCTAACTTGTTCAGAAATATGTTCACGTCTACGAATATTGTATATAAACCTTGTGATTGAGTTCATTACTTTTTTCAACTTTCCAAGATTTCTGGAAATCGTTCCAGATACCACCTCAATTCCGTACAAAATGTGCGGAATAAGAATGGCCCAAGCCAGCTTAAATTTGATCCGAAATGGCAAATAAATATCTGTCGAATATAGCTTTCGCAAAATACCGCATACTTTTGAATGGACGGAATCGATATGTGATTCAAAGTTTAACTTATTGTCTACAGTGATTCCTAAGCATTTGTAGTTATCAACAAATTCCACTCTTTTTTACACAAAACTTAATACAGTTTCTTTGATTAATTTTTTCGAATAGTAAAAAATCGAAGAGCACACCAAAACACGACTAATCTTTTTATCTGTCAAAAACAAACTGACAGTCCAAAATGGCTGATATTGTCAATATATATAACAGACATGTGTACCAATATAACAGAAAAAAAAATGCGAAAATCGAACACACGTAACTCACGAAATTTGAAAAAACCGCTTTTTTTATCACACCTCGTACATTAAAACATTAAACGGAATTTAAATGTTTTAACTGTACTATGGCTTTGGTTATACCAAAAATGTTCTCGTCTGCACATTTGCGTTATTTCCTTCTTATTTTGACAAGAAATTCTTAACCAGATATATGAAATGTTTTCCTCCTTAGTTACAGCATACAAATTCTGTGTGGTAACATCAACCCCAAGTGATTAACATTTTCCTCCCCTGGAAGCATTTGAAATTTATTCCAATTGTGATTGCAAATTCTACAAATTCTTTGTAGAATATTTTTGCAAATACCAAACTGCTTCTTTACAAAGAAATATGACATTTTCCGAGTCATTGCCTTCTCAATCTGATGCCAAGAATGAATAAGATTAAATTTAATTTAGCTAAAGAGCGGAAGAGAGTATTTTATCATTCACATACGAGTATATTATAAAATCATAATCATCGAGTTGTTTATTAAGTATATCATATTATGTTGTTTATATTAATTTGTTTTTTTTTTTCGCTGAAAATGTTCAACCAAAAGTCACACTTCATATGGAAAAAAAAACCACACCAGCCAGATACGCCTAAATACTATGACTGGATTTCTTACATTCAGTCACGTTTTTGTTTTTGGTAAAAAAAAAGAATATGAAATTCAAACACACAAAGCTATAGAGCACATGTATGTACGAGTATACATGTGGGAGTATATAGTATACAAATTGAATGCCAACAACAACAACAACAACATATTTGACATATAATATTATATGTATATATTTAAGTGACTATGAGAAATTAACATACGTCGTGTGTATGTAAACTGCCGGTTAAAATAATTTCGTTTTTTGTAGAAGAGTTCAAAATAAATTCAAAATAAACGAAATTCAAATTGCTGAAAACTTAAGGAATAAAAATAGAAAAGCTTCTTTATGTAACGAAGGACAAGTGCTGACCAATTGTGGACTTTGGATCCACCATATCAATTTGAGCGATCAATGACCCACACAAATTGAGTAAAAGATAGTAGAATAATGTAAAATATTTTGAATACAAGGGACATATCCCGGATAAATTATGAATTGAACATTATGAATACGTTGTTATTTGTCTAGTAATATCAAGCGGTGATATACGAGTGAGTAGCTTCTATCGGCGGTAATAGTTTTTAATTCCAAACAAAAAAAAAAAAAAAAATCATGCTGGATTTGGGTTGAAAACATACACTTATAGTCAAAATAACAAGTACACCCTATATTTTTTTAAAGGATCGTAGACGAAAATTTTTTTAAATTAAAAGGAAAAACAAATACTAAATACTACGATAACAAAAAACAAAAATTAAATTCAGTATTTTTCAAAAAGTAAGAAATTAATCAAAAAACATTGGTCAAAATAATAAGTACATTTAGTTAAAATAAGCAAAAAAGTAAAAAAAAAAACAAGTTTTTTCTGTTAATACAGACAGGGTGGCGCAATAGAACGTGCATATTTAAAAAATAGATTAAAAAATAAATACAAAAGGTATGGTTAAAATAAATCTAAGACATTGTAGAGTAATAAATGGAGTTTATTTTTTAAAAATAACATCATCTAAATGGTGACCCTCTCTACGACGGCACTCCTCTAACCGCAAACGAAAATTATTGAAAACTTTCTTCAGTAATACTGGTGTAATGGCTGCCATTTCACCACGGATATTCTCCTTGAGCTGAACGATGTTTCTTGGATTATTACTGTAGACTTTGTGTTTGAGGTATCCCCACAAAAAAAGTCAAGAGGCGTCAAGTCTGGACTACGTGGGGGCCATGGGATATCACCTCTTTTCGAAATCAGTCTGCCAGGGAACATCTGCTTCACCACCGCCATGGAGTCATTTGATGTGTGACAGGTAGCTCCATCTTGTTGGAACCAAGTTCTGGAATTCACTATTCTTGAACTTTCAATTTCTGGAGCCAAAAATCCGTCCAACATCTCAACATAGCGTTCCGTATCAACCGTGACGTTTTGGCCCCGCGCATTTTCGAAGAAAAATGGACCAATTATTCCTCTGCCAGAGATTGCTGCCCATACTATCACTTTAGGACTATGCAATGGTTTCTGGTGTTTGATTTTGGGATTTTCACTGTTCCAGTAACGACAATTTTGACGGTTTACGAACCCATTCATAAGGAAATGAGCCTCGTCAGAGAAAACGATATTGTCAAAATTGGAAAATCGATTAAGCATTTCATTAGCAAATGCGAGCCTTGCTATGAAGTCAGACTCTTTCAATTCTTGTGTTAATTGCAGCTTATATGGATGCAGTTTAAGATCCAATGTTAAAATTCCTTGCAAACTTCGTCGCGATAATTGTAAGACAGACGATCTCTTGCGAGTCGACATTTGTGGATTTCCTCGTACTGACTCCATAACTCTCTCAACATTGTCTTCGGTCCTAGATGTTCTTGGGCGACCATTTGCTTTTGGTTTAAATGTTGAACCGGTCTCTTCAAAACGCTTTACCCATATTTTAATTAAATTAGCACTCGGAGCTTCACTAATTCGCCGTAGTCCACATTCAGCACAATATAGTCGCCTAGTAGCAATATATGAACGAGAGTTCTCGTAAAATGCGCGACGCTTCCCGTCGAAGTGATTCATAGCGACTAAAACTCCATGAGCCCGCCAACGCAACGATGTAGGCGCCCCCCCTGCCAACGCCTTTTCTACCCCGCAAAAAAAGATGATGCAATATGCACGTTCTATTGCGCCACCCTGTACTTTTAAACGACGCGATATTCTACCCAGCCGAAACCGCAAATTCTCTGTTGTCTAGAAAGTCGACGATAATTTTACACAAATACTTTGGCACATTTGCTAAAGCTAATTTAAAAAGTAGACCGTGATGCCATATTGGCTGAGTTGCGTTAAAAGCCAGTATATCTACTTTTATTTTCAATTATTTTTTTTGACTCTTTTTGGCATGCTTGGCATGCAGGTTTCTACTGGTATTTCACAGCAAGATTTTTGAACAAAATTCCATAAAAGATCCTTATTTTTAAGAACCTCCTTTCCAATTCCTTGTTTCAACTCTCCTCAAAGATTTTCGACTGGATTTAAATCCGGAGATTGACTTGGACAGTCAAGAAGGGCCACATTAGTATCTTGGAACCAATCCTTTACCAACCTAGAAGTATGCTTCGGATCGTTATCCTGCTGGAATGTCCATCTAAAAGGCATACTTTTCACAGCATAGTTCAACATCGTATTTTCCAAGATATCTTTGTAGTGGAATCTGGTCTTAGTGTCGGTAATTCGATGTATCGGACCGACAACATACCACGAGAAACAACCCTAGACCATAATATTTGAGTATTCAACATTCATAAAATAAAACCGAGTAAATCATTCGCTTTTTTGCCAAGAGACAAAGTTAGAGTAAAAAAAACATTTCTTAAAAAAGTATAAATTATAGTGAAAAGTTGTGTTATCTATGTAATGAACGAAAACCACATGCCCAGAAATTGCTTGGTCTTCAACCCTCGTATGGTAAGTAAACCCGTCTGGAAACAATCACAGACAGGTGAGAAAGAAGCTGCAAAAATTTCGCATCAATCAGAGGTATGATATATGAGCCTATACGTAAACACACATTGATATATGTATATTTTTGTGGATGAAGCATTACTCCGACCGATGCGGGTTGTATACCAGTGAATCCACGATCGTAGTTACAATGAACTCGTCTTTGAAATGTGCTCTAAGTTTATTATGATTTCAATAAGAATCTTACTAAGAGAGAGAGGCAGACGGGTTTAAGACGTTGAAAAAAAAACACTATACTTTACATTTTAGGATTCTCAGAATCAGACCAATATTTTAAGAATTAAATAGTAAAAAGATGATACGTGTTGAACGTTGTGGGCCCACTTTTGTTCTTAAAAATATTATGTTCTTAAAATATTATGTTTCTGTGGTCAGCTCTAGGTTATAAAATATCGTTGAGAGAAGCTTAATGATAATAATATGGGTAATCAAATGTCATATATTTCAATTTGTTGCACTATCGTTGACAATTTTCTAAGCTTTATTATTACTTAGAAAAACTCAAAATAATCAAACTTTGTACATTAAATATGGGGTTTTCCAATATGAGGTGAGACAATACCAGTTTTCGTTACATCTAGTAAATGTACGTCAATGTCAATTAAGCATTCTCAATGTGAAATGGTGATACTCCGAAACTGGGCAAAATCTAAAATTTAAACAAAGCAATTTGGAGATTGCGTTTTTTATACTAATTTCTACTATATCTTTAATAACGATATCATCAATATACCAAATCATCATATACCAAATCATTGTCTGCAATAGATATGACCATCTTAACACGGAGTAGATCAAAAAGAATTTTCTATTATTTGTATGAGTTTTATATTTCAGTTTCTTCAAGGCATTTTTTAACATTTTTTAATTTGTCAAAAATCGCAAAAAAAAAGGTTAAGGCGGTTATTCGAAAATGGCAATTTTGAAAAAACCAGCAAAGGGTTTTGGGAGAAAACACCACATATGAAAAATTCGGCATAAGGCTACAGAGAATACACTAGATTGCCGATTTTCGACTTTGAACACTCTTGCTTTGATCGATCAAAATACAAAATAATTGCGTGTAGTTAGAAAGAAAAACCGCTGAATTATTTTCATAAAAATGTAAAACGTCGGAAAGATTGCCCTTCATTGCCATTATATACTTTATTATTAATGTGACATACCTTTTCACTTTAGTGTACGACACAATGAAACTATAACAAATTCAAGCTTAACCTTCTTTTGGATATAACCATATAAATTGAGTAAAATAACCATGTATATCCAGATGACGAAACTGATGAAAGGCAAAAATTTGAGGTCTTTAAACTCAGCATCAAATCTGTGTGGGAGCACGCGGAGAAGATACAAAAGTATCACTAAAAATTAAAAACAAAACAACAATATATTGAACTAACTGTGTTTAAAACGAATTAACATCCAAATATTGAATAAATTGTTAATTGCTTACCGCCACTTCCAAATATGTGGCTTTACTTTTTTTTACTACTTTTGCAACTTTGCCGCTCACCTAGTGCGAAATACTATACAATATAGCACATCCAATAGTATTTATTATCATTATTTTCCTATAATTGAACACTCAATTTGTGCCACTACTCAATTCGAATGCATTTAACATTCACCTGCTTATTATACTCGTAGATTACATGACGGTTTTTTACATTTTTTCTATAGAAGTTAAGTGAAAGTTATTAAAACAATTAATTACATTTAAACTACAACGGCTGTCTCTTTTCAATTTGCAAGTCCAAATTCAATTGATCACCTCAAAATGTCATAATTATTAAAAATTGCCAGCAACAAAAACTGAAACCTGTAGATAATGTTGGGTGGTATTGCATAGCTGTTGCTTTTAAACAGCGATTGATTGATTGCTTGGAAACGGGGCGGTCAACAGGGGCGGCTGGAGAATCGACTCATGCATACTAAATTACAACAATCAATTTCAATTATTTAATCGATGTTTTGTAAATGTAATAATGATATTATTGACGAAATTAAGCGCGCTTCGAAGTCAGATGTGACGATGGCAATACCGATTTTCAAGCTGAAAGTGAGGCAAGAAAAACAGACTATTTCCATTTAAGAGCAGTTTTCTATGCGACTAAGCACAGTAGTATGCGACTAATGACGGCACTTTTCCAATATGAAATGTATGAGAAAACATTTTACATATAACGAAACTGAGTATTGAAAAGCGGGAGAGGCGAAAAATTCTTATGGTAAATTCTTTGGGATGATATTTTTTACATGGAAAAAATATATTGTTCAGGTCGGTCCCAAAACTAACTGACCAGGTAACATAATCTTCTCGCAACATAATCCTTTTTTTGGTGATACTCTTTTTCCAGCAATATTCAATAGCTTCCTTATCCTGTTTATAGCAAGGACTGTCAAGTTCCTTAAAATATCCATCAACAGCAGACTCCAATTCTTCATTGTTGGCAAATCTTTTACTACTGGGCCATTTTTTCAAGTTTGGATGTAGAAACTAGTCCGAGGGAGTTAAATTTGGCGAATAAGGTATGTTATGAAGCAATTCTGACTTTAATTCAATAATTTTGGCCATATCGCAATAGTGAATGTAAGAACTGGAGCATTCTCTTGATGAAACAACACTTTCCTCTTCGCCAATCATCAATTCATCACCAAAACGCAGCAATAACTTAACATACTGTTCGCCGCTGATGGTTTTTCCTTTCTGAAGATAATCAATAAAAATAATCCCAGACACATCCCGAAAAAAGCAGACGCCATGACCCTGCCTGCAGATGGAACCGGCTTCGACTTCTTTAGACACGATTCTCCCCTTCCAGTCCGCTGCTTTAACTTTTCCTTTGTCTCAGGTGTGAAGTAGTGGACCCATGTCTCATTCATGTCATAAATCGACCCAAAAACTCGGCTTTATTCTGGTGCAACATCGCCAAACACTCTACTGAAGCATCTTTACGACGATGTTTTTGCTCTATTGAAAGTAAGCGCGGCACCCATCTTGCGCACAGCTCTCTCATCTTCAAATCTTCGGTCAATATACGAATACGATGTATATAATTTTTTGAAATGTTTGTCATTTTAACTAGCTCACGCACGTTCAGTCGACGATCATCCAATATCATTTTATGGATTTTCTTAACAGTGTCTGGCATGGACACACCACCATGGACGGTGTTCATCTTGGCAGGTCGTACGGCTAGTTTAAACTCTGCTGCACAATATTTTACAACCGTAAACGAAGGAACAGACTCTCCCAGAGTAGAACCTAGTCCGGCTTTAATATAAAAAAAAGTTATCAAAAGAGTAAGGAGAAATTGGAAGAAATGACTTTTAAAGGATGTAAGCTATGTTCGGACTAGCCCAGGTATGACAAAGAATATCGCATAGTGCGCTGTATAGTATATGACAATGCTGCAGCTATTTGCAACGTGGGATGGAAGTATTAGATGTAGTAAAAACGGGAAGGAAAGGTAAAGTTTCTTGGATAGAGGTAAAAGTCAATAATTCTAAAAAAAGAAGTCAAAGACAAAAATTGTGATACAAGGCGATCCTTCGGTAGGGACAACATCATAAGTCTAAATGCGTGTGTTGTGCATATGTTGACTTTTAAGAGTTATTAGTTCCTAAACAGCAAACACGAATCAATTTTTTTACCCATCGCACATTCAGACTTATCGAGAGTTTTATGAGAAAGATTAAAGTTTACTCTATTAGCTTTCACCTCGTTTTGGCTATATGGTTTTGGACCAACTAAATTGATAACTGGACAGATATTCATACTATAGCAAAGCGTAGACGGGAGCCAAGCAAAAGATGGCGATACGTATTACGTTTTCATTTACAATAAAGGAGACATATTGTGTTGATTACGTTGATGGTACTGACATCGTAATATGTTACTGCAGCGTTCTCAAGTTTTGGATACGATGATAAGCGAGTGCTAAGCTAAGTTACTTTTTTGGATAAACGCACAGTCTGTTCTATATGCCAATAATTTTATTGAGTTGACATACAAATAGCACTTTTCCTGTTTTTGAAATGCTTTTGGTCAGCTGATTAAATTGCAGGTTATACCGTTACATAGAAGACATTTCAAACTTTATTTTTTGACATGTTATGGTATTTTTAGTGGTCAGTTATTTTTAAATCCGGTTGTGAATATGGTAGCATAAAAGAAGTATTTGTACCACATTTTGCCACAATAACAAAGGGGGATAGTTGCGCTTGCATGGCATGGACGCCTTAATAGGACGCAGGTGCCTAAAATTAGTTCACGAAATTCAGCTCTGTGGGCTAAATAAGGTTGATGAGTATGTAATCAAAACCGTCATCGAGTGGAACCGACACATTACTATTCGAAAAGTTACAGAGAAATTGAAATGTCATATGAAATGGCTTGGACTCATCAAAATGCTCGATATTTAGGTTCTACTTGAGCTCAGGGTAATCCACTCAACAAAGCGGTTAACAATTTCCTGCTTATTGTTAAAATGATCGCTTAAGGAAATGCATCAGCGGTGGGGATGAAATATGGATGGATGCCTCATAACAACGCCAACTAAAAGAGGTCCATATTCAAGTTAAAATTTCACCAAATTTCACCAAAGACTGAATTGCGTAAAAAAAGCTATGTTGTTCATTTGATTGGATTTTAAGGGAATACTATGAACTGCTTCCAAGGAACCAAACTATAAATTTTGCCAACAATTGATGAAACTTGGTAAAGATCTTGAAAACAAAAATTCTACATTGTCAAATCGCAAAGACGATAGCGCTAGCCCTTACGTATTTTTGCAGGCTACACAAAAAATGTTGGGGCTTGTATGGGAGATACTGTCACATTTACAGTCCTAATCTAGCACATTTGAATTTTCATTTATTTCGTTTGAATATAATACCCTCCGCAACAGATAAGGAACTAAAAACCTAGTTGTTCCAAAAATTTTTTGAAAGGGTCAGCCATTCCTTCAATGTAGGATCAAAAAATTGGCCAAAATTAAGTGTTATTGAAAGTTTTTTGAACTAAACTATTTAAATAACAACTTTGAAACTTACTTTGAGAAAAAAAGGAAATTATCTTCTTGTCCGCCCAATAACAACTGGCACATCGGCATTGTCATTATAAAAACAAATAATGACAGCCTAGAAATTGAAGCACGTTTGGAATTAGTCTACATATGGCTAATCGTCTCTAATTTATTGGATTAAACAATCGTCTAAGGAAATGAAAGTGCAAGGTTCCCTCACTTGCACCAAGAATCGGCAGCAACCATTGACATGATTATTATTTGATTATTATAGAAGACATTTTATCGCATTTTCTCATTTTTAAATGAATCATATTTGCGTCTTTCGACTGTTCGCATTAAGTAGAAACTTCACAAAAATCGAGATGCACTTGTATTCAATAAAATACTGGCCAATTCGACCAAGTCATCTCTATAAAATGATTTGAAGTTTTATAATTTGCCGAGGGAGTACCACAAAGAAGCCTGTGCAACACTAAAAGCAATTGTGTCCATCAAGTTGCAATCTGTCCAGAAAGTAAGAAAAAAACGAGACAGGTGGTTATATGAATATTTAGTGCGCATTCGTTTTTAAATTTTAAAACATTGAAATTTTAATTTGAAACTATCATAACTGTTTCGATAACGCATGACTGCAGTAATATCATTATACTTTACTTTCATAAATATTTAAATATAGGCAAACCCAATGTTGCTGCTGAACTTCTAAAAGGTTGAAGATGAGGACTATCACTGCCGAAAACTAAATAGAGTAATGTGTACGAGTATAGTAAAAACTAACAATAAACTACAATATTTAGTACACAATGATTTTGTGTGTAGGAATAAGGATTTTCTTATAATGGGCAAAGGTTCGTATAAGGTGGATGTACAAAAACCTCCCGCCCAAGTGCCCGGATCTTCTGGTGAGTCACGATCAATATGCGTTTCTTGGCGTTATCCTAATGGAACACAATTTCTCTCCTATTCGATAAAGTTGGCCGCCCCTGGGCGATTGCTTGCTTCAGACTGTCCAGTTGTTGACAGTCCAGATCTGAGTTAAGAGTTTGGAGATAGCGGAGCATCTTATATTGGATGGTTTGCTGCTAATTCTAACAAAGGCATAACAATACCGAAATGAGCATCAATCCTGGCTTGGATACCGTTTTTGTTTCGATTCTACCCTGACCGTTTTCCCTTGACGATATCGTAAGTGATTCGCCCACCGTTTTATTACGATCCTACAGCGATTCGCGAATAGGAATTAAGTCCTTGGTGTTTTTTGTTTTGCGTTAATTCGTGCGACATCCATACACCCATACTTGTTTTTGCTTCCAGTCTTATTGAAGTAGTTCCAAACGGTTTTGATGTAATGTTTGTTTTGTATTGCTCGTGTAAAACAGTTCTTATTTGACGATTTTCATTATTCTATCGACATTTTCATCAATTGGCCTTTCAGAGCGTGGTGCACGTTTGACATCAAAATTACCGGAACTTCAAGCAATCACAAAACTATCTAATTAATTGTCTTTTGGTATGAAATTTTGCCTGCTTGCGCCACCGCAACCGTTAAAGGTTACTAAAGCCATCTATTGGGAAAATAATGCAATTCTTTTTACTACACCTTTACTTTTCCCACTGAAATTACAGCGGAATCATCTCTACCAATAAAAAGTAAACATACGAATTGTTTTTTTTCCTTATCGGAGAACTTCAGAGCTCACAACTGGGTGCAATTATATTTATAATATAGTTCACACAAAACCACTGTGCCGCTCCTAGGTAATTTACGCATATCTAATTGATCAATTTGAGAGGTGTTTGAGTTTTAATTAAATACATGTAATTGATACGTGTGCAATTTGGGAATGAACAAAAAATAGTGTACGAGAACGGCATATTTGAAAGGTTTGAAATTAATGTAACGAAGTACAATTTGTCACTTTGTCGATGTATAAAATGCATAAATTATGTGGTAATTGAATTGAAATCACATATATATCAACTTAATGACAGCTTAATCCTTTTGGTCGTCAATTATCACAATAAAATATAAAATCAAATAGAAAAATAAAAAATGTGCCGCAAATAAGATTTCAACTATTTGTATTCTTAGCCTTTCTTGGTTTTTCTTAATTTTGTTCTACCGCATAGAAGATGCTGAGACTATTCTATAAACAACAAAAAGACTAAGCAAAACTTAAAATTAATGAAATTAAAATTAAAAAAAAAACTTATAGAGTTATGGCAATTGATTTAAAACTGTTTTATCTCGAAATAAAAAAAATATGTGAATTAAATGAAGTACATCAAAAATCGGTTTAATAATTCGATAAAATCCATCAACTATTCTATCCTTTCCCGAAAATATATGCTTTTGTATTCGTTCCTAGAGCAACATTGCATATCGGCATTATTTCGAGTTATTCTGTTTTTGATAGTATTTTGTGTTTTTTTTCCTGAAAATGCAAAAATGTTGCACTTTTTTTTGCCCTTAAACGAAAACAGTTGTCCTGAAGAGCAGCATCTGTAGTGCATAATATAAAAGATCAAAAATTTTATTGCTCACCATCACCTACACAACTTGTAACAAAAATACATTTGTTAAGTACTGCTGAGGGTGACGTTCAAAAATATAAAACGAATTTCATATTCTGATTCAATCTAACAAAGTTCGTCCCCCTGCTTGTCCATATGTTCTTGTAAATATGATATACAAGGTGGTCGCAAAGCTAGCCGACTTAACAAAGAAGACACAAAAAGATTGGGAAAAACGTTCTTGATTTTTTAACATAATCTTCTTTTGGCTGGATACACTTTTTCCAGCGATATTCAATAGTTTCTATACCCTGTTTATAGTAAGTGCTATCAAACTCCTTAAAACAGCCATCAATCGCAGACTCCACTTCTTCATTGTTAGCAAAACATTTACCACCAAGCCCATTTTTCAGGTCAGGAAATAGTATATAATCCGAGGGAGCTAAACCTGACGAATAAGGTGCGTGATGAAGCAATTCGAATTTTAATTCATTAATTTTTAGCCATCGCAACTGGGGCATTGTCTTGATGAAACAACCCTTTCTTTTTCGACAAAAGCGGCCTTTTTCCATAATTTCATCACCTAAACCCTACAATAAATTAGCATAATATTCCCCGTTGATGGTTTTTCCTTTCCGAAGATAATCAATAAAAATAATCCCATGCGCATTCCAAAAAAATAGACGCCATGACCTTATCTGCAGATGGAACCGTCTATACTGTCTTCTTTGGACACGATTCTCCCATTCCAGCCCACTGCTTTGACTATTCTTTTGTTTCAAATGTGAAGTGGTGGACCATGGTTCATGGTTATAAATCGACGCAAAAATTCGGCTTCATTGCAATTAAACATCACCATACACTCTACCATTCTACTGAAACATCTTCGCGACACTGTTTTTGCTTTATTGAAAGCAAGCGCGGCACCCCTTTTTGTGCACAGCTTTCTCATCTTCAAATCTTCGGTCAATATACGATGTATGGCGTTTTTGGAAAGGTCTAACATTTTACGATCATTCAACATCATTTTGTGAATTTTCTTATCAGTGTCTGGCGTGTACACCTCAAATGGTCGGCTACTATGATGTTCGTCTTGGCAGCTTGTGCGCTCTCGTATAAACTCTGCTACCCAATATTTTTTGCAGTCGTAAATGAAGGAGCAGATTCACCCCAGAGTAAAAGAAATATTAAATTACATAACGGTGACCCATTTATTCCAAGTTTACTAATTTACTGAGATCGTTTACTTTCGGTGGCTCAAATAAATATACTAAACAACGTGGCGCCTTGGAACTTAAAACATATGCTTTATAAGGTTGCCACTTTTCACTAAAATATTTTATTTTTACAAACTACTGGCCCCAACTATACGTCAGGTCGGTTAGTTTTGGGACCGCTGTCATAGATCGTTTTTATAAACCTATCTCAACAAAATTGACATATATAAGAAGTCTTATCGAAAATATATGACGTCGGTCCATGTTTTAAAAAATATGTCATCCAAGCCAAGTACAATCGTTTTTTCGGAGCCACGGTTTTAGTCGCAATTTAAATGAATCTTGCATATACTCGTATCTATTGCAGTTAGCTTTGATAGCGTACCACCAATCTTATTTAGAATTAACTATGTCCGTTCATGTTTTGAAATTGAAATTTAATAGAATTTTAATAGATTTTTTTTTTTAATAGAATTTTTTTATATAGGTAATAACCGCGTGCTAATAATATTCAAAATAGACCATGTCGGTCCACGTTATGATATTGAGCTCATGGAAATGGACCGCATAGGATAGTTTGTCACTACCAAAACCATAGTTTTCATTGGAATTTGGTTATACTTTGTGCATACCCCATAGTTAAAAACCCATAAAAAATGGATCATCCATTCCCATAGATACCATCCCAAAGAAATGGATCATCCACACTCAAGCTCAAGCTTGGTTTTATCACTTCTACAAATCAACATTTTCTTTGAATTAACTTAATTATGCAGTGGTCCAAATATAGGTATCTTAAGAGACAACACCATCCTACCAGGGCGGAAAGGAATGGGTTACTTTACGCTTGAACAACGTTGAAAAATACAACAAGCTTCCAAAATGGGTGCAGGGTTATTGAAGAAAGGTTTTGGTCACTATGAGACGAAAATGTGACAATTGTGGTCGAGAGCCCGATTTTCAATCCAAAACCATGGTGTCGCCAACAACTTAACATTCCATGCACCAGCCTGATGATAATTTTGCAGAAAGATCTTTCCAATTGAGTCAGCAGTGCATTGGATCCGCATAAGCATTTAATTCCTTATCACTTTTCAGCATTACAGCAGCTCCAATTGGACGCCGAATTTGGCCGAAAAAGATCTTTTCTTCTCGGTATGAACGTCAACAAACGAAATTGCCTTATTTGGGGACAAAAGTTAGTGTGTCCCCAGAGAGTTGCACTTTGGTGCAGTTTTTGAAGTGATAGCTTTAGTAGTCCATTTCTTTTGCCGAAAACACTGATAGAAACACAATTTCGTTCGACAATAAGCCATAAGAATCATGTTTACTGACTTCTTGTGAGTTGAAGGTTTGTTGTTCTAAAACAAATATCTTGCTTAGTCTTAGTATAACTAATTTTGAGTACATTTTTTTGAAATTCGGACAAATTTTACAAATGCAAATGATCACAGATTGAGTATTATAATAAACAGAATAGTCGGTTCTGGGCAATGGAAAGCCCTCAAATTATTCATCAGTCCCCATTAAAAGTGACAGTCTGGTGTGTAATTTGGTCAGGAGGAATCATTGGATCTTACTTCTTTGAAACTGAAAACGGCATAACGGTAATTGTCAATGGGAAGCGATATCGTGATATGATTGAAAACTTTTTTTGATTGTTCCGGACCTCTTTTTGTGGGGATATTTTAAAAGCAAGGTTTTTGCAAACAAACCAGAAACGCTTGAGCAACTCAAACAAAATATTCATGATGAAATTTATGAAATACCGCGTGAAATGTGTGAGAATGTAATGAAAAATGTGCTCAAAAGGGCTGGCATTTGTGAGGCTAACAGAGGCTAGATGTTCTCTGTCTGATATTGTATTCCATACATAATTACCGACATTAAATAAAACATTTATCAATATAAAATCCATTCTCTTTCATTTAATCAAAAATTATAAACAAATAAAGTAGTATACCTTCCCGACGGACACCCTGTATAAACAATTTTAAGTACATTTTTTTGAAATTCGTAGAAATGTTGCGAATGCAAAAGATCAGAGATTTAGTAACGTAGACGTTTTCACTAAATATGCAGAAAATACGAATTTTTATGTGGATTTTCAAGACTTTTTTTGAAATAACTGTGGTTTGACCTCGTTGTTAGACGTTAAAAATATGAGGAAAATGCAATGACTTTAAGGGGTACAACACTGACGTTACCCCACCTTACGAAAAAATCAAAAATTCAGATCAGAAATTCTGCAAAATATATACTGTAGTGAAAAATAGTGGAATAGGTCACAAACGTCTTCCATTAGAGGCCAGCCAATAAGTTACATTAATATTTATCACCTCAATTGTTGCATGGTGGGGCAATAGGTCAAATTCGTTAACACCGGGTAAAAATAAAAAATTTCCCTTATCTTGGAAGTTCTGCTTAACTTATAAGACGTTTATGTTTTGGGTATGTTTTCTTTTATATTATATTATATTTATATTTAAAATCCACCCTAATGCACTGAATTGTTTCAATGTATCCAAAATATGCAGTAACAAATTGATGTATTTTTTCCGCAAAATTTTATAACTCATCAAGATAATTTGGAGAAATCGCTTTCAGACAACGGAAAACATGCGCTTGTATTGATATCCATGTCCCCATTATTAAAATTACTTTGTTTTATTAAAAAATATTAATTTTTGTTTATAATCCGGTTCGAGAATATTCTTGAATTAATCATATAACGCTAAAGATGACTTAAAGGCTAAAAGCAAATACAGGATAACTGAAAAATATTGAAACAAATAATTTTCTTTTTAATTCAAATAAATAGTTTTGCTTTTATTTGTGCGGAATATGGCACATAATTTAGATCTATCTGTTTAGTGGCTTTTAAAATAATTGAGTTTAAATGAGCGTTATTCATTGCCTGAAGGGCTGTAAAGAAATTGCCTAAATTCTAATTTGAATGCATTTCTTTAAACCAAGCTTTTGTAAACCTACAGTTTGCAATAACTCCACAAAAAAAAAAAAAAAAAATTTAACCCCCGTAAAGTCAAGAGATCTTGGAGGCCAACAGAATGTAGAAATTTTTGGAATCAACTTATTGGGGAATTCCTGTTGCATTTCTGCTGTAACAGACCTGGGCTAGGTGACAAGTTGCACCATCTTGTGGAAGCCACATGCAGATTTGGAATATATTTTAATTTTTGCTGTTATATGGGAAAGAAAAACTCTTTTAATATCTTTAAATCAAAAGTTGAACATTCATCAGCCAACCTGTTTTATAAACAGATGATGTTATACATCTAATAATAATCAGCAACATATCAATAATTGTTTTTGATATTTATAGTTTAAAACCATGTACCAGAGTATTTAACAATTCCTTGTCATCAATCAATTTACACTCCCCTTTAATATAACCACATCTTAGTCACCATACCCGGAAGACAAGATATTCCAATGCATCACGATTTTGTTGTTATAGGATTTTAACAAGTTTAAGTTGTCTTTGTTTAATTTATGTTTATTTCATAATTTTTATATTTCTCAAGGTTTCTCTCAAATACCACTAAAATTTGTTGAAAATTCAATGAATCAAAAGTTAACAACCATAACAAATGGTAACATTTGACGCATAATTGTTTGCTGATAAATTTCGTATATATCAAAGAGAATCGAAATATATATAACTTGAGTAAAACAGCTCACTTTCATTTCGTCACATACGAGTATACAAAATTGTTGGGGCAAATGAAAGATTGCCTATCTAACTAATTAAACTGGATCCGGAATAAATGAGAGACAAGAAAATTGCAATAAAAAAAACCTGGCTAATGGATACTATAGAAAAGATTTTTCTAAATCTATATATTACCAACATACATGATAAATATCCTTTACAGTGGGGCTAATAAGTATGGAATCCGAAAACATATTTTCGGACATAATATATACGAGTATTGAATCCGAAAACGAATTTCGAAATTGTGTCTGCTTCATCTCTGTGTATTAGATTGCCTGAAGATAAAGCACTGCAAATATGCTCTTCAAAAATTTAAGAGTGGCAGTCTTTAAAGAATATTTTATGCTGTTTATTTTCATGAGATGGGCGATTTTTAGATCAACATTTAAAACAAAATTTTCTTTAACTGTGATAATTAGTCAAAATTTTACTTGCTTCGCAAGAAATGACCAAATAGTTGAGGCCAATATAAAACAAATATAGGATAAAGCATATCCAAGATGTCTAAAATTTCAAACATGTTTATATACGGCAGCGATCCCAAAACTAGCCGACCTAACAAAGAAGACACAAACAAATTGGCAACATTTTTCTATATTTTTCAACATAATATTATTTTAGCTCGATACACTTTCTCCCAGCGATATTCAATAGCCTCTATACTGTATTTATAGTACGAAACATCAAACTCCTTAAAAACACCATCAACCGCAATCTCAGCCTCTTCATTGTTTGCAAATCTTTTACCACCGAACTATTTTCTTTTCCAGTTTAGAAATAGAAAACCGCCCGAAAGAGCTAAATCTGGCGAGTAAGGTCAAACTATAATTATTAGCATAATATTCGCCGTTGATGGTTATTTCTTTCTGAAGTTATCTGTGGTTATTTCTTGATCTGAGAGATCAACAAAAATAATCCCATGCGCATTCCAAAAAAAAAACAGACGCCATGATCTTTTCTGCAGATGGAAGAGTCTTCGCTTCTCGATTCTCGACGCGATTCTCCCATCCCAGTCCACTGCTTCGACTGGGATGGGAGAGGCCTCATATCTCATCCATGGTTATAAATCGAAGCAAAACTTCAGCTTTATTGTGGTAAAACATCTTCACGAAGCTGCTTTTGTTTTATTTAAAGCAAGCGCGGCACCCATCTTGCACACAGTTTTATCGTATTCAAACCTACGGTCAATATACGATGTATAGCACTTTTTGAACTGCCTGCCGATCGTCCAATAGCATTTTGTGAATTTTCTTAACCAAGTATAGTGTGGATACCTCAATTGATCGACCACACCGCTGTTCGTCTTGCCAGCTCGTACGACCTCGTATAAACTCTGCTTCCCAATACTTTTACAGTCGTAAACAAAGGGGTAGTCTCTCCCAGAGAAAAATCTTTTAATATTGATTGCACTGAGACCTTCCAAATGGAAATATTGAATTACATAACGGTGACCAATTTATTCCATGTTTACAAATTCGCTGAGAACGTTCACTTTTAACGGCCCAAATAAAGATACTAAACTGAGACTGAGACCTTTCAAATAGAAATATTGAAATACATAACGGTGGCCAATTTTTTCCATGCTTACAAATTCACTGAGATCGTTCACTTGTGATAGTTTAAATAAAAATACTAAACTTGAAACTTAAAACATATCTTTTATAAGGTTGCCATTTTTCACTAAAACAATTTTTTCAAACTACTGGCACCATCTATATGTCACGTCCGCTCTCGTATAAAATCATAACAATTCGAGTGCAAAAATTATTAAAATTATTATATTATTTGCAAGCGCAGTCAATATTTTATGTATGTGCAAATTATATTATTTATTATTGAACAAGATTTCCAATGATATGGTTGCCTGAGCTGGCTTTGCAATGGCTCTCCCAGATAAACACTGGTCGGTGGATCATTGCACCATCACACTGAAACCGCAGATCTTCAAGTGCTTATCTTTAATTTCAGTCCATAAAATGCCGATAACTATCTGTACAGCTAACTATTGACCGAAATGACATTAAAAGCAGTGTTTACAAATTGTTACCCCCGGTGAATTTATTGGCTTCTCGACTCACATGCGGCTTTTCGGATTCCTAGACGCGACCGTTACACATTCAATCTATCCACTCCTAATGATAGATCTGTATAGTTTAGTTTTCATCCGATAGACGGCTCATTTTAATATTAATTTTTATAGGTTGCTTAAGATGTATTTTTTGACAACCATTAATGTATAGAGGATTTACATTTACTAACAACTTATAGAAAATCTGCTAAAATATGAAAACATCATCAATATTTTTTTGAAAAGGTAAAATTTTACAAATTTACAAATTTTGAATGGATATCATCAAGTGCTTACACTTCCGTAGGCGATTTTAACGAATATTCTTGTTTGTATAATTTTCAAAAAAAAAAAAAAAAAAACAAAAGAATGAATTCCAATAAATGAAAGTTTTATTATTTTGATTAATTTAAAGTTGTAAATAATGAGATATTAGGTTGACAAATAAATGTGAATCAATCAAAAAGAAATGTAACTCGCAACGATTTTCCATTAACTTGTTGACCTGATCGTGGGTATTAACAATAACCTATACAGAAATAACGTTAAAGAAAAAATACTTTTTTTTTTTTGTTTTTTTTACAGTTTGGCGTTAAAACAACGAAAATCAAGATGGCAAAAATTGTCCAAATTCTGCTGTTATAGCTTTTGATACGTAGAAATGATCGAAACGCGTAGCCCGAGACATTAATAACTCCATGTTTGGGTAAGTGTTTGAACAACAATTTCATTATTAAGATTTTCATTCTATTTTGCCAATATTGTGTACACGAGATTCGAAGAAAAGGATAAATATAGTTCTTAAATTGTTTAATCCTGCATATAATTGCTGTTTTCCTTGTTGTTATGAGCCAAAAACTATGTACTACACAATCTTTTCCCGATTAAAGGAAACACTGGGTTTTGCCGTCTCTACAAAAATTCTCACTAATTTACCAAAACATCTCTACATCTCCCTCTACAATAGTAATGTTAAATTTAAAATAGTCCATGAACCCCAGAGTGGCAGAGAGCTTCACCAACATTTTCTTTGAGACCTGAATATTTACTTTGCACAATGATTTCTTATTTTCCCACGAGTTTGAATTACTTTGCGCCAGACCCCAAACAAAAAAAAAAACACCGGATTATTCGTCTTGCATCCAGTGGAATCTTTCAAGTTCTAGGTATTGAATCGGATCGGAAAATTTTATTCGCAAATTAATACCGAGAATTTCAATACTGAAGTCTAGTCTACAGTTCAGTGTTCAGTTGGCCATCACAATAAGCAAACAATTCAAATTAAAAATTATTCAAAATGAACTCATCTCGTGCGAATGTAAACCAAATTGCCCTAAAATATATAGCTTTAATAGATGCATAACAAAAGCTGATGACACGAAACAATTGAATGCTATTGAAATGGTTGTTACTCCATCTGAAGGTTTTTATTGCTTAAACCAAATCAACTGGCAATGATTTAACTCCCACACCCAAAAGTCTCATCAGAGCGTATTGAGCCCAGCCGGGGAAACATGACCCGTACAATTAGTAATTAAATGTTTATAATGTTTTTTTTTTGTTTTGCTTCAAGCTAGCAAAAAGTACAACACATTTGATGATTGTTGTTGTTGATGTCTTGTTAATTAATATAAACATTAAAATAATATATTCAATTACACTGAGGAACACAAAAAGCGAGACTTCAAGAGCCCTCTTCGGCGACAAATAATATTTTTTGAAATATTTATGATTGAAGCGTGAGTGTGCCTTATTCCCGTCTACTGAGACATACTGCCAAGGTAAATATAATAAAAAAGCGCCTAAATATGATACGAGTTGGTCCGGAGAAATTCAAACAAGTTTATAAATTTTTTGTATACTCCTTTCCTGCACAAACTCAGGAAAATTGATTTCACTAATGAGTTATTTCAATGAAATATAATCACACTACAAACTCTTTTGAAGTTCTTTTTGAAATTAGAATCTGTTACTATATATTAAATTAGAAATAGGTATCATAAAGTTGTCATTGCATTCCCAAACAGGTCTGCAGTTTACGTGGTGAAATGACAAAGAAAAAGTTTTTGTTTCAGAAGGTGAGGCTTAGTAGAGAATTTCCAATCTAGTTCAAAAACGCTTTAGTTCCAAGCCATGAAAGGCCGAACCAGTCCCCAAACTAATTGTATGCTATGAAATATAATTTAATTGCACTGGAATGAACTTTTTATAAGTTGAAAAAATTAGAATTTTACAGTCTGGGCCGCCCTCACAGGCCGTATATACTAGTTTTGCCTTAAAACTAGTACATGACGCTGTACATCTTCAGAATTAAACTATTCGACAAGCGCAAATTGAAACGGATGTACAGATGGATGCATGGATGGATACGTGCATTTTTATAATCGGTCAATACCGACCATAAAAACACTCTATAGAATCAGATCCGAAACAGTCATTTGACAATATTTGAAAATTCCGATGAAAACTATGGCCTGTGGATGCTATAAATTTGGATTTGATCATTTAATTTGTATGTGGGCTATGTTCCATTTTCAACAGGGATTATTCTTAACTCAATCAAATTATCTGCCCTATCTAAAACCAGCCGATAGATGGTGCCAGTAGATTGAAAAAAGTGGCAACCTTATAAAACATATGTTTTAGGTTTCAAGGCGCCACGTTGTCAGTACTTTTATTTGAGCCACCAAAGGTAAATGACATCAATGAATGTGTAAACACGGAAAAATTAGTCACAGTTATGTAATTCAATATTTTCACTTGAAATGTCTAAGTCCGAACTAGATTCTACTCTAAGAGAGTCTGCTCCTTCATTTACTACTGTAAAAGTATTGGGTAGCAGAGTTTAAACGAGGTCGTCTGAGCTACCTAATACGAACACCGTAGTGGTCGACCAATTGAGATGTCCACGCCAGACACGGTTAAAAAAATCCACAAAATGTTATTGAATGATCGTCGTTTGAACATGCGTGAGCTAGCTGAAATGACAGGCATTTCAAAAAGTTATATACATATATATCATATATTGACTGAAGATTTGAAAAAGAGAAAGCTGTGCAAAAAATGGTATCCACGCTTGCTCTCAACAGAGAAGAAAAACAGCGTTGTGAAGATAATTCAGTAGAGTGCTTGGCGATATTTCACCGCAATATAACCGAATTTTTGCCTCAATTTATAACCATTATGTACAAAATACTCGTACAATGTCATGTAAATGAATTGGTTGCAGCAGTGGGCCTTTTTGAGGTTCCTCCAGTGCCACTGCGTGACAAACAGTCACTTTTTCCGGATGTAATGGCTTTCATACAATCACTTCTGGATTCTCCGAGCCTCATATGCTACAATTTTGCTTGTTGACGTAACCATCGATTGAGAAATGAGCTTCATCGCTCAAGAAAATTTATTTCGATTGAAATTCCGCGTTTGGATCACGACTTTTGTAGTAAGTTTTTGCTATTTTCACGCATTCTTTGGTTGTTAAATAACACTTCAGATGACAGGTATTTAACAGCTGACAGCCTTGCCAGATCGGCAAGTGATTCATGATTTTAAGTCAATTGACCTGTTTCCCTCCATTTGACTGATAGGTATGGTAATTTTCGTAAATCTTTATTAAACTTCCTGAAGTTTTGCACAGCATAATACTTTGCCGTATTGTACCCGAGGATTTTAAATGTGCTTTTGGTACCTTCCATAGAAATTGGCACATTGATTTTCTGAAATTACTGTTTTTCTCATAAATTCTAATTAATGCTCTGCAATATTTAAAAAATCGACCGATCAACCACATCTTTTCAGGTATCGCCCATACAAATGATAGCTTTAACAGAATATATTTTTAGATTCAAGTCTTATATTCTGTCACACTAAATTCAATCAAATTTGGTACATTTTAAGAGTTTGCTAAAGACGGATTTGAGAGTGAGAATGGACTACATTGTCACGCCTCTTCTGGTACATCCTATACGAATTATCCTTCTCTTTGAAATGTAATCTTTCTTCTGTAATCTCTAGTTGGTGGGCTGCAACAACCTATATTTTGTTTCCATCGTAATCGTGTTGATTTATAATGATAAGTAAAAATTTAAAAAAAACCTCATCAAATAACCAACCCCAAAAAGGGAGAACAAATGTAATTCCATATGTTTCAAGTGGTTGCTTTAAATTAAGTGGAATTTGGCGCATATCATACCATTTGATAAATTTAGTTCTGAGACTGGAAATGGGAGATATTTCTAAAGCACTTCTGGTACGTCGCATTCAGATTAGCCGATTTGCGAATCTTATTTTTCCCTCTATAATATTTGCCTTTTGCATTGCTTGGAAAAACTTGAAAACAATTTCCATAGGAATTAAGTAGTTTAACAAATATGTTCCCAGTTTCATGTTATAATTTAATTTCATATCTTTCAAATGGTTGCTTTAAACTGAGTGAAATTTGGCGCATACGTTTGATAAATTTAGTTCTGAGAGTGAAAATGGGTGATATTTTTAAAGAAGCTCTGTTACCTCGAATTCAAATTAGCCAATTTGCTGAAATTAATTTTTTCCTCTATAGACTGTATTAACTGTAATATTTGCCTTTTGCGTTGATTGACAAAATGTGAAGAAAGTCACGCCCTTTCTTGTATTTCCCATAGGAATTAAGTAATTTTACAAATACAGTCCTTGCTTTATGCTATAACATAGAACAAATTAGATGTTTAGTAAAATTGGATTGTATTATCATTCCCTTTAGGATACCACACATAGAAATAGGGCGATTTGTCGAAAATCCATGATTTATAAAGGGTGTCCCGACAAGAACGCAAGATGATGGAGCAATTGAATTGTTTCTATGGCTGTATGACATGTGGCGCCGTCTTGTTGAAACCACATGCCCTCCATATTCATTTCTTCAATTCTAGGCACGAAAAAACTGGTTATCATTTCACGATACCGAACACCATTGACTGTTTGCGCTTGACATGTCTCATTTTCATAAAAAAAAGGTCCAATGATTCCTCCATCCCAAAATCCACACCACACAGTGACACGTTGAGGATGCATTTGCTTTTCGTGAATCACTCGAGGATTTTCCTCATCCCAAATGCGACAATTCTGCCTATTGACGAAGACATCAAGATGTAAATGAGCTGAAGATGATTTTATCGGCAAAATCACCATTTTCATGTTGTCTCCCCAATACCCAATTAACGAAATTCCTTCGCTGTCCATGGTCAGCTGGCTTCAGTTCCTGAGTCAATTGAACTTTGTATGCATGAAGATGCAAATCTTTCGTCAAAATTCTCTGCATAGTGGATTTGGAGATAAAAATTTGCTGAGCTTGGTGTCGAATTGAGGTGGATGGAGTTTGAGCGACATCATCACGTACAGCTGCAACATTTTCGGTCAATCGACCTGGTCAAAGGCGCGTTGTTGTCTTTACATCACTAACAGACCCACTTTTTGGTAAATTCTATTATCCGTTAATCTCTTTACATTTGACTCTTTTGGAGCATTATTGTGACCCCAAATTGTTCGCAATTTGAGAACTGTAGCCGCAAAACTTTCACCATTTTGGTAAAACAATTTCACAATGAGAATGCGTTGTTCATTCGTGTAGCGATCCATTTTTACTAACCTCGTACTTTCTACTAGCAAACAATAACAATTGTTCAAATGTCAAACAATGACACTTTGAATGGCGCCAAATTTAAATCTTGCGTTCTTGTTAAGACACCCTTTATATGAATCAAAGAATCTGGCACCCACTCGCTTTCGAAGAAACGCTAATGGAGAAGGGCGAAGGTAACTCAGTTCACCTGACTGAAATTTTCGTATTGGCTTTAAGCTTATTCCGATCATGTCTAAAGTACAACTTTAATCAGATCCTGATTTTTATTTATATTCAAAATAATACTTCTTGTTTTTTTGTACAAATCTCTTCATATTCATATAACTTATAGAAATTTGTAGAAACTGTTGGACTTACTTAAAAATATTAATTCATGTTCAAATATTTAATAAATATTCAGATATAAGAACATTTTTATATGAAAAAGAAACGATAATGCTTGCAAATTTCGCCAAGAATACCACCTGCGGGTAATGACATACAACTAACGCCGCGGAATGGATAATGTTGTCCACTTTTTTTATCTGCAGCGGCAGTTCTTTCACGTTCTGTATCATTAGACGTAGACGTTTCCAATTGTTTATAGAAATCGCAACCTTAGTTACGACTGCGTAGTTGTTATTGGTTCCGCTTCTTCAGAGATCGAAAAAGGTTCAAGAATTTGGAAAATCAGCTGGCTAAAACACGTTTCAGACGGAACCATTTTCATGTGAGAGCTATTCCATATTTTGAATGTATTCGAAAATTCGACTAAATTAAGTCACTTTAATCACATTTTATTTACACTTGAATTTGCAATATCCTACATAGAACTGGTAAATAAAAAAAACTGGTAGGTAAAAAACAAACAATAATTAAAAATATAATTTGTTTTCACAAATTTTGTCGCACGCAAACACGTGCCGAGTATATTTACAAGTTTTTTTTTATTATACTGGTTTTTTATTGCCTTTGCTAATATAAAATATTAATTATTTTTTACATTGTATATGCATATTATCGTTATTATTTAGTATTAAATATTTATTATCTGCTGATTGTTTTGTTAATTAAAATCTATAAATTAAAACAGCCAACAAATTTTCTATAGTTACCACCTCCATTTAATTGGCGCGCATCGCTGGTGTTCTCGCGAAACTTTTATGGAGATTTTTCGCTTTCAGCGATTCAATTATATTGCGTTTTGTTTGAAGTGTAGAAAATGAAATGCATTTCAGTGAAATTAAGTTTATCTAGTTCTACGAACGAGAAAAAAACAACAATTTTTATTTCCGTACAATTATGGCAATCTAAGTCGCAATATAACTTTTTCGCACTTTTAGTTGTAATATAATATTATTTAAAACTTTAACTGTTGGAAAAATCTCACAGATCGATTTCCTACCAAAAATTATAGTCACGTTCAATTTGTTCCTCAATGTTACTATAATTTAAAATTTTCAATTTATCATAAATTTATCACTTGTTTCCCATATAATTAAGCAATCTTTGGCAATGATTCACTTTTCATAGCTTTGAAGTTTAGATTACAAAATTGTCTTCAAATGATCTCAACCCAAAATAATAAATGGGTTCGTGCTGATGTTATCTTGTTGATCTTTTGCATAAATATTATTTGTTTATTTCGCATTGAGTCTTAAGGCTGATGAGTCATTAATAAAAATATTTCTTTTTACACCACTTTTGTAAGCAAAAGGCAACAACTCGACTTGCAAAATAAATTTCAATGCTTGTGGCATAAGTTTAATACAAATCTAAACCGCTAGTCTTGAGTCATTGCATTTTGTGGAACCAGAAAGAAATATCTTATTTGTAGTCATTAGGCAAGACACAATTTCGACTAATTGTTCATGCGAAAAATAATAATGAAAACGACTCACCAGAAAGAGTCGTAAAGGAGTTAAATGCAAATAAGTACAAAGCAGACAAGAGCGATATAAACAAACAAGCGTGGCAATTTTGTTTCGTTAAGCAGATCATTCACTGGAAGTGTGTAAATATTCAAATTTCAAAATGTTCAAATATTCAAATGTACAAAACACTCAAAATATTCAAAAAGTTAAAATTATTCAAAATAATTCAATATTCAAAGTATTAAAAAATTCATCTATAAAAAAAGATATTAAAAATATGCAAATTATTCCAAATATTTATAATATTCGAAAATACACAAAATGGTAAAAATATTTAAAATATTTAAAACATTCAACCAAAACCATATTCAAAATGTCCAAAATTTTTTTTTGTCCAAAATTTTCAAATGTTCAAAATATTTAAATAATTCTAAACATTCAGGATATAAAAAATGCTGCATACATTCAAAATATTTAAAATATCCACAACTTTCAAAATACTCAAAATATTCAAATGTTCAAAATATTCAAGATATTTAAAATATTCTAAATATTCAAAACTTTCAATTTATTCCAAATATTTAAAATACCTAAAATGTTAAAAATATTCAAAACATTCAACACATTCAAAATGTTCAAAATATTCAAAATATTTAAAATATACAAAATATTCCAAATATTCTAAATATTCAAAACATTCAAAACACCCAAAATGTTAAAAGTATTCAAAATATTCAAAACATTCAAAATATTCACAAAAAAAAAAAAAATATAAAATATTCAAAATTTTTAAAATGTTCACAATTTTCAAAATACTCAAATTATTCAAAATTTAAAATATTCAAAATGTTTAAAATGTTCGAAATATTCAAAATTATCGAAACATTCCAAATATTTATAATATTCAAAATATCCAAAATGTTAAAAACATTCGAAATATTCAAAATATTCAAAACATTCAAAATTTTCATTACATTCAAAATATTCAAATTTTCAAATCATTAAAAATATTAAAAAAAGATATCAAAATATTCAAATTATTCAAAATTTTAAAAATGTTGAAAATGTTAAATATATATAAAATATTCATAATGAACAAAACATTTAAAATACACAATATGATCATAATGTTCGAATAACTATACTAAAGTCTGTGCAGAAATTTTAGTCTTATGAACTAATTTACGATATACTTAAAACCCAACAACCTTTTGCGTTGATGCAAAAGTAGTTGTGCTGGGTGACAGAGTGCGGCACTCCTGCGGGGTCTTTTGTTCACTTTTGTTATATTTATAGTATTATATTGTATATTATATCTAAATAGATCTAAAATTGCTTGATCCGACCCTACTTATATAACAAATGTTATTGGATTCAATGTGATCGAGAATATCACCTTCGGCTGCTGG
>JAHXMU010000252.1:79824-101457 GCA_019455685.1 Philornis downsi
GATCCAACCCTACTTGTATAACAGATGTTATTGGATTCAATGTGATCTACTTATTAATGTTAAATACAATTAGATCTAACCAACGCAATATACAACTGCTTATATCTGACGAACGATATGACAGATCTAAATACATGTCTGGTATATCCTCGATATAGATCTACGCTTTTTTATATGGGCATTCGCAATTTTGAAAATATTCAAAATAGCGCAATTACGTCAAACAATGATCACTCACTATTGACCAGCTCTGCCTTCACATACATCTGTTTATACGACGCAATCTCACATCAACCCTGACAGTTCTCAAATATTATGCAGTTTTAATTTGTCTGATTGTAACATTTTTCTGAGCACAAATGTTTGTTTACATGCAATTCAATTGAATTGTTAATAAAAAAAATACAAAAGAAAAAAAATTAAATGAATGATGTAGTTTTTTCTCTTCAAACTACAATATAGATCGAAAAACACTGGAACACATTTGATTAGCAAGAGTCACCGCGACCGTAAAGAACCTCGACTATCATTAAATATTTAAATGGAGAAGAGGGCAGTGTCATCATCTAAAATGGACATGGACGCTATTCTATTAATAATGTATATGCATGTGAACATATTGGTGTATATAAACTCGCATATATATACATATTTACATGTGCTTAATTAATCTATAAAAAAATTAGCGTATGCAAAAGAAATAAAAACTGTAATTAGTCTTCATCAAATAGTTTTATTGATATAACATTGAATCAGGAAAGAATTATTGAACTGTAATACAGTAGTAGTTATGACAATCAGTCCGGTGGTTTTAATGCCTATTTGGAGTTAATGGAAATATAGTTAACCAAATTTAATTATAAATATGTACTCGTATATATACATATATATATATAGATAGATAGTCCAGATATTAAAATATTAAACATATAAGAAATACCCCTATTAAAAAGTGCAGATCTAATTAGATATCTTAAGAGATAAGAACTCACCTAAAATTATTTAATTTAGTCCACTTTGATCTGAAATTTCTTTCAGATCTAATATGATTTAATAATTTTCAGCTGTATCAAAACTGATTATATCTATGTTTACAATGAAAAACAACTCAACTCGAAATTTATGGTTTTTAGACATTAAGTGTTCTTTTTTTTAAATCGCTATTATGAAAATCGGTAATAACTTGCAAAACACAAAAAATTTTAAAATCTCCAAAAAAAAAAAAAACGGAAGTCATCCAAAAGAATAACATTTTCATCATTTTAGTAGCGCAAAATACGAGTATGCGTATTTATCACTTTTAGAGAATTTTTATATCGCTTTCAAATCCAAACAAACTAAATGGTTCTTATTAAATTGAATTACATTAAAATACCATTAATTTGTTCCGATTCGACTGCTGTATAATCACATTGGATAGAACCTCTTTATTATGGTCTAACTTCGATCTTAAAACTCTGATCCAAAAACAACATTTCTCTGATCAAATCTAAAATTGCATCAAAATGACTCTCATGAAAGTGTGAAAAAGACACATCATGAAAACCCGCTTCCTTCCCATGACAAGCCTATGTTAAATTCATTGGTGATTATCCAAATGTTCACCACTTTTCTCCAAAAATTGCGGTGAATAGTATCTTCTGCGGATGCACTTCCTTGCTGGGCAGTAATAACAAAAAACCATGTTCTTACTTACGTCAATATATAACGACGTTAAGAAATTTTCAAAAATTGCTTTGTTAAAATCCGTTGTTGGTTCAAAGTGATTGCATTATGTTCTACTCTTTACTCTATATAACTTTATTCTACATTCGAGAAATTTGTGAATTCCATGCCTTTAGCAATAATTGTTATCTTTTGAATTTCAAACGGAAATTTTGATTTTCATTTGATGTCTTTTGAATTTCAAATGGAATTTTTTAATCTTAAACAGAATTTTCGAATTTTAATTGGAATTCTTCGAATTTCAATAGGAAATGGTGTAGAGTTTCGTGTGGTGTTCATTTGTATCTTAATGATCTGAGGATGGTTCAGACAGGTTCAGAAGTACGAGGTCTACGGAAGAAGTATGGAATTTTTCTCTACCCTACGCCAGTGGCAATATAATATCGACAGTTTAGTCTAACTGGGGTCTCCGCACTGGAATACATGTAGACATTTCAATATGTCTTTTTTTGCTATAGGGTGACCGTTCCCTTGATGTTTGCTGTTTAAATCATAATTCTGTAGCAGTTCAGCTGCACAGCTCCCACCGGTGAGTTTGGCAATCAGGCGATCTTAAGTTCACAATTGATCGGTTGGTTTAGGACCCCCAGTAGGTGAATCGTTCGGGCTGTGGTTGAAACCGAAATCGCCGGCAGAAGTTTCTTGCTCGAATGTGAACCTGCATAAAGAGTAGTGGGAGAGTAATGGCGTAGTAAAGAGGTTGATCTCCCAAAACTTTTTAGCACCTCTCAGGGTTTACAGATTAGGCGCATCGAATAAAGTTAATACGCCTGGGAGGGACTATGGCCACCCATGGAAAGAGTTTATTGATACGCTAATGAGTATATCCCATACTGATATGTAGCTTCTGATTGGAAAAACGAGTCTATTGTTGCAGTACCTAACTTAGAAAATTATCTACTCATAGTTAGTCCAAGTTTACTTGGATTTCCCCTTGGCTGATAATCACATTGTAATATGCTCAGCTTGATCAGCAAATCGAGGACAATGCCTTCATGACGAAACTCAAGTGGACTCTGTTGTGCTTCGCAACTTAGGTTTGAGCTGCCTAAGCATTTCATTAGCCGATGATCACGTAAGCTGTTCTCGCTAACACTTCCCGGTATCAATTGTTGTGCATAGCAAGAACTCATTTAAATATTGAGAGCCTAGCGAAAGATTCTCAACCCACCTTTCAATACATCTCAAAATGTCATATCCTGATCAATAAGCCAGAAGTTAATCCTACCCAGTGAAATTATTTTTATTAGCATTGACGTACGCCAAATCGCGAATTTACGTCGGAAATTTTGCTTTCTACATTTTATATAATATATTTTAGAAAGATTTATTTAAATTCTAGTAATAATGCTGTATTTCTACTTAGGCATTAAATATATATTGAGCACCTATCAATTGAAAACGTGAAATGTTTTTAAATACGATTCAATTAATAATCACTGCCTCAGAATTTGTGGCCATTTTAGTCGTTGGCTAAGCTTCCTCTTATTCTGCTCACAAAATTGTGAGAAAAAAACGGCAACAATAAAAAAATATAATTTGTTTTCACCAATTTTGCCGCACGCAAACACGTGCCGAGAATATTAACAAGTTTTTTATTTTATTACCTTGACTAACATAAAATATTAATTGTTACTTACATTGTAAATAGTCGTTAGATTTTAGTACCTAATTCCGCTATAGGCGGTTTGAGATTTATTCTCTGTCGGTTGTTTTGTTAATTATAATCTACAAAGTGAAACAGCAAACTAACTATAGGTAGTTGTTGCTGTTGGCAACAAATCACCAATAGTTACCACCTTCATTTCAGCGAAAGGCACCAATATCGTTGAAAGTTCTCGCATAACTTTTATAGATATTTTTCGCTTTCAACATTTCAGTTATATTGCGTTTTATTTCAAGAGTAGAAAATTCAATGCATTTCAGTGAAATTAAGTTTCTCTTGTTCTACAAAAAGAAAGGAACACAAAAATTTTAATTTGCAAACAATTATATCGCTACGAGGGCAGTGCCAAACGTACAGATGGTGCCAGCAGTTTGAAAAAATTCTTTTGGTGAAAAGTGGCAACGTAATAAAACACATGTTGTTGTTTAGTTTTTTATATTTGAGTCATCAAAAGTCACGATCTCAGTGAATGTGTAAACATGCAAAAAATTGGTCGTCGTTTTGTAGTTCAATATTTGCATTTGAAAGGTCTCAGTCCAATCAATAATATAGCCGAGCTAGATTTTACTCTGGGGGAGTCTGCTCCTTTGTTTACGACTGTAAAATATTGGGTAACAGAGTTTAAACGAGGCCGTACGAGCTGCCAAGACGAACACCGTAGTGAGCGATCAAACGCAAATATTATGCTAATTTATTGCAGCGTTTAGGTGATGACATTATGGAAAAAGGCAGCATTTGACAAAAAAAAAGTGTTGTTTCATCAAGACAATACTCCAGTTTACACATCTACTATTGCGATGACCAAAATGAAGGAAGTAAATTTCGAATTGCTTCATCACGTACCTTATTCGCCAGATTTCGCTATCACCGACTATTTTCTATGTTCAAGCTTGAAAAACTGGCTCGGTGATAAAAGATTAGCCAACATTGAAGAGGTGGAGTATGCTGATAATGGCTATTTTAAGAAGTTTGACGGTTCTTACTATAAACAGGTTATAGAAGCTATTGAATATCGCTGGAAAAAGTGTATCGAGCATAAAGGAAATTTTATTGAAAAAATAAATAAATAAATTCGGGTATTCTATCGTATTACAGAATGCATATATTGAGTATCTCATTTAGAAAAACACAGTAATACCACGATTTAAAAACAGCAACGCTTTTTCAGAAAAACGACTTTCAAGTTATTCCGAAAATAATTCCAAACTTCATTTATCGCTTATTCGACCAGCAAAAGGACGGTATACTCGTAAACAGGGCTTTTCAGATTTTCTCTATGAAGGAAAGCTAAAAATACATTGTTAATCAAAAATCTCGCCTTTAGAAAATAATTCAAACAAATATGTAACGCTACTCAAAATAATATTTTCGGACATCACTTAAGATTGGATGTAGAAAAATTCGACTATGATAGTCTTTAAACCGGAATCAGTTTCTCAAACATATATTTATATAACGCAGTCCAACACAATATGTTGGCCAATGATTAGAGGATGGACTTTGAATGTACATTTTTTCTGCCCTTTGCTCAATATGAGCTGTTTATTTCTGAAAACGCAACCTTATGAAAGGATTTTATAATTTTGATTGCGAATATTGGAAAAATCAAAAATGAAAGATTATAAAATATATCCACAAAATATTAATTATATTTGAAATGTCGTGTTAAGATATGGAAATACATTAGAGAAAAGTAATTATAATCTCCGCAGAATATAACTCTGGCCATATAATATAAAACCGCTCTATAATATGACAATTTTTAAATGGAATTGATAAATGAATTCAACATCAAATTTTTCCTTGGCGTAGACATTTGTATAGATTCTCATGGGAATTACTTGCTATTGCGGTAGAACCTTCAAAAGTAATATATTATGTACATAAATTAGTTATCCAAAAACATTTTCTTATTTATGTAATATTAAAGTGGAAGTCATTCCAAAGAATAGTAATTCACAGCTTCCACAAATGCTTTATGAGCAAATTTTCCACTTGTTGGGAAGCTCTTTTAAATTATATCAGAGGGACCGTTGAAATATAGGCGTTGTAACCGATTGTCATTGGAAGGGTATTGCTACACGTTCAATATATATTGAACGCGATCCCATATCGCGATATTTATTGAACGTGTAGCATGCGGTATTGATGGATCGCGGTTCATATCGCAGAATTGCCTAAATTGTGGAATCGAGATCGCGGATCGCGTGATAAATATGGAACGTGTAGTATTTTCATGATATTAGATCGCGATACGTTAATAAGAAGTGAAATAAGTGTGTGTATTTTTTCCGATCCTGTAACCACTTTTTGCTCCAACATTTTCATTCCACTTTTCTCTTCAATGGAAAAGCAAGCAAAGAAACTTAACAGGATTTTTTTTTCTCGCGACATTTTTTTAACAATCGATCTGCACTGCACAAAAAAAAAAACGTAAATACTGACGAAATACTACTGAATACTGAAATACTAAATATTGAACATGTAGCATACGCTCGTGATCCATCAATCCACTAAAATGGATCGCGATCCAAATATCACAATATATATTGAACGTGTAGCAGTGCTCGAGGAACATTAAACATTTAGTAACATAAGTTGGTTAGTTATATGAATTCTGATCAAAAGAAGAAAATTGTCATAAAAAGAAACTTTAGTGTGTTCATTGCTATAGAGGATCTGGTAAAAAAGGATTGGAAAAGTATCAAAAACAACAACAAGCTCATATTATTCATTTCTTAACCACTTTTGCACAACGATCAGCGGATTCTTTTAACTTTCATGGATGTTCTTTTTTTACTGGGTGGTCCATTTATTTACTTTAAGCCCATCGAAAGTAAATACACCCATAACACATTCAAAATAAAGAGTCCACATTATGCCTGAGATGAGGATACCTTCGCCACGCCAACTTATGTATCAACTAACCGGTACAGACTCTGAGAACCGCAAACCGTAGCGGTGGGCATAAAAGCTTCTGTCCGGCCGAATTATTGGCGCTTGTCCAACTTTGCGCCTCTCTATTTGTTAATTTTGTAAAATTCCAATTAACAACAATTTCCATATTTGATAACAAATTGCTAAACTATATCCAAACTAGATAAAACACAACTAATTAACTAACAGCCGATTGACCAAAACAGACAAAAAGCTAAAGAATACACAGAGAATATCAGAAATGTCACAGCAAAACAGTTGCAGCCCGCCAGTTGGAGCGACCGCCTGATAAGCCCAACAAGGAATTGCACTTCAACATGGAAAACAAAATATGAAGAACAACAAATAACAATGAAGAAAAATTGTAAATAAAAACAAAAACATAAGAACAATTGTATAAACAAAAAAGAATGTTGGAATGTTTATTCAAACACCCAGAGGTGTGGACACGATGGACGGACCATAGGAACGGACCGACTACGACCATTCACTTGGCCGCAGCCGTTTGGAATCGAAAGCTCACTCACCTGTACATATAAAATAGTTAAAATAAATCCAATGAGTAGATTTCGTTGTGTTTGGAATAGAGGTGACGGCGACGGTGACGGTGATGGTAACAGTAATGATGATGATGATGACGTTTGATGATGTCGTTGCTTGAGTTTCTGTATCCGCACTAATTTAGAGGGGGTGGAGGTGGTGGTATTTTTGTTGTTATTCATATTGATGTGCCTGCGGCGGCTGTTGCGTCTGACGGAGGTGTTGTTGGTGGTGGTGGGGTGACTGACGGTGACAACGGTGGTCATGTTATTGTTGATTTTCATAGCAGACATTGTGGAAGAATTCACGACATTTAAACGTTTATTTATTAACATTTTTAGGTTGTGTTAATAAATTTGTATATTTTGTTTCATACATAAAACGAATATTTCTTATTTATTGTATGTTGTTTGCCTTTTTCCTCTTCCTCCCCTCTCTCTATTTTGTTGATTTCCAAAATAATGGTGGTCCAATCGAAATGTTTACGTAGACTTACAAAGTACGGGAGTGGGTTTGGGGGGACGCAAACGCCGCAGCGTGTAAACGACTGACAGTGTAAACAACGGCAATAGAGAGACAAAGTGCGCGTACAATAAAACTTGTGCTTTTTCCTCACTGATTCCGTCGTTTATTTTTTTTTTTTTTTTGCTGCTTAGTTACAAACTATAGTTGTTTTTTTTTTTTTTTTGTAAATTTTTAAGTTTTTAATAAATCGATCATGATTTTGTCGGGTTTTCTTTAATTTGTTTAAACATGTAAATTAAATTTTTCTTCAAATTTTCATTGATATGTCGTCATTTTTAAGTTGTTTTTTTATTTGTTTATATTTTTCACTTTCCGATGAGCTAAATAAGCATAAGTATTTCTTATAATTAAAACGTGATTTTTTATTATTTGCTTTAAATCTAAATCGGAACTTTAGCCGTTTTGTTGCTGTTGTGTTTGATAAATAAACTCGTTTTATTATGAATTGTGTTCGAAGAACTTTAACTCCAATACCTTTGCGTCGTTGAGAGTTAAGTACAATTTAGGGTTACCAACGCGAGTTAAATATCAATTCTGAACTGAAATGCCTAAAATAAAGCTTTTCTTTACAATCATGTCTTAAAATGACTTTTTTTACAAAAAAAAAAAAAAAAAATATGTGAAATATGAAAAATGAAAAATTTGACGCAACAAGAGCGGCTTTACATCTGTTTTTTTTTTTTTCTTTACAATCATGTCTTAAAATGTCTTTTTTTACATAAAAAAAAATATGTGAAACATGAAAAATGAAAAATTTCACGCAACGTCTGGTTTTTTATGTAGCGAAGTAAATTTCAAATTTTGAGCAAACTTTTTATAATGACGATTTGTTTAACAATTACGCAGTGGAACACAATATTTTCGGTTACATTCTGTTAAAAAGAGACGGGGAATTTATAATTTAAAAAGCATTGTCAAAAACCTTTGTGTCGCAAAGTTGACACAAATGTCCTCCATACTGACGCGGAGTTTCAAGGCGATCGGTCATATAATTTGTTTATAGTGCTCGATTTTGTTAGCTCATCTCCAATGAGCAAAAAATGTGTCTTCATTTACGTAGTGTAAATAGAATCGCTTAAAATGTTACACAAGTTAATCGACTTGACATAAAAAAACAAGTGCATAGGAGCAATATTAAAAGCAGTCGAGATGTGGTTGAAGATTTGCCTCGTTCTGATCGGCCATAAACTTTTTCAACTGAAGATAAAGTGAAAGAAATGGTGCTTAAAAATCGTCATTTATGTTCGCCATTGAGGTGTTTTACAAATATTCAATCACGTAAAGGTCACTGAGAACACGCTAAAACGATACAGTTGGCGATGAGACATGAATTTATGAGTTTAACTGAAAACGAATCAACAAACTTTGGAGTGTTGCCGACCAACTAAGATGAAATGCCCCAAAAAAGGTGAATGTGAGTTTAGACGACTATATTACGCTCATGAGATGGAAAGAAATTTGGTTTGGTGTAGCTATTTCGGAAGTTTTATATTTATGTTTAAGATCGATTCCGTGACATATATTCTAAAAAACTGCATTATTCTAATAGTCGAATAGAAAACTGTAGAATAGTCGCTCGATAAACAGCTTCTGAACATCTTTTATTCTGTCAGGGTTATCCCCATTTTTTGGTTTTAAAAGTAAATCTGAAAAAAAAAAACACACACACATAAGGCTATGATTTCGATGAAATTTCTATTTCGTTATAATGCTTAGATCTTGTCATTATGCACGAAATACAATGTCATTTAAATGACCGTCTCTGCATTAGTTGCAGCAGTAGATCATTTTGAATCTTTACGGCCCAACGATGCGCACCAAACAGTCACTTTTTCCGGATTCAATTGCTTTTCCACAATTATTTTTGGGTTCTCCGAGCACCATATGAGACAATTTGACGTAACCACCGAATGAGAAATGGGCTTCATCGCTGAAGAAACTTTTGTTTAACTGAAAGCCTACGTTTTAATCACCAGTTTTGTAGTAAGCTTTAACTATAGGTATTTAAACTATTTTTTGAAATGGGCTTCTTCGTTGAAAAAACTTCTGTTTAATTTAAAGCCTACGTTTGAATCACCAGTTTTGTAGTAAGTTTATAACTGTTTTTACGCGTTTTTCGGTTGTTAAACGATCCATATTCGTAAATGGCAAACCTTTCACTAAATAAACAACACTTCAGATGACAGGTATTTAACAGGTGACAGACAGCCTTGCCAAATCGGCTGTTTTGAAACCACTAAATGGATAACTCTGTATTAAAAAAAAAAAAAAAAATCATGTTCCAGCATGTGATAAATATGTGTTAAGCAATATGAGAAACTATCACAACAATTTTATTTCCAATCTTTTTATTTTTGTACATCAAGTGAATTGAATTTAAATTCTCTCTTGTGTCGTCGACCTGATGAACAATTAATATAACTAATGTCAACTAAATTTGATACGAAAGAACTCTTTGGCAACTCTGTTTACAAACTCAACTCTCATTTCGCCTCAACCAAAAACAACAACCAATGAATTAAGCTCGAATTTCGCACTAGCCCGTACTTCATACGAAAACGTCGTTTTGTTGTTGTTGTTGTTATGGAAAGAAACCGAAATAAAAATGGGAGTAAAAAATGTGATCATAAAGAAGACCTGAAGGAAATTTTGAAGTGTTAACGCTAATTAAATTGTTAATGAGGATTTTAAGGGAAGGCAAAGCAAAACAAAAAGCAAGATTCTTTTAACACATTCAGGTATTTGCAATAATTTTTAGGCAAAGTTTTGAGTTTAACAAAATATTTTTGAAGAAATTTGCTGGAGTTTAAATGTATGACTGAATAATGTGGCTATAAATCGTACAACAGAGAGCACAAACTGGTTAGGAATCGAGAGAGAAGAAGAGCACAACAGAGTAAGCAATTCGTAATGTGAGAGCAAGAGAACAAATCATAATAAAACGAGTTTGGTTAAAGCAAATAACAAAAAAAAAAACAAATTCATAACAAAAACAAAATTGCTAATTTGTTAATATTTTCGTATGGGTTTTTGGACAAGTTTGGGATTTGGGACAAGCTGTGATTTTTATTAGCTTTTTTTCGATGGTACATTTTTTTTTCTTGGTATAATCACAAGGGTTTCTACATTTTATTTTATCGACAAATGTACATTATTTTAGTAGTTTGTTTATATTGCTAAATATTTCGGTTTTAAATTTTCCCATTTCTTAAGTTGTTAGTTGCTTTCGCTGGCTTTTTTATATGTAAGATGATCTTTTTCTTCATATTTAAGACATTATTAGAAATTTCACACTTCTCTACGTTTTTATCTATTTTGTTTCTTAATTATATTTTTCCTCTTAGAAAAGCTGAATCTGTAGTATCAATGGAAGATCATTGTAATATGTCAACGTAAGATTGTAATTGTTTAGAGGAAATATTTTTTATTTAAATCACAGTTTTATGGCAGAAATCACCGTAATTTAATCACATATTCCTTCGTAGAAATATCGATTAGCAGAAATTTAGTTTTATTTGTTTTTCATATTATTTTGTTTTATTAATGAAGAACTTTGTGTGAAAGAATATTTTCGAAATTTCATTTAAGAATAATCGTTGAAAATTAAAAATATTTTGTTTTCATATTTAATTGTTTAATTTTTGTTTTCAGGATTTTTTTTCACCATTTTATCATTAGGTTAGATATTTCATTCGATTTAGAAGAAATTTCATTTCTTTTTTTTTTTTAGTGTGTTTTTTATATTTTAGAAAAATTCTCACTTTTTCATGAATAAAATATCACATTTATTTCATTATACACGGCTTAACATTAACACAAGTTACGTTTTAATGCTACTACAATTATTCGATAATGACAACATTTCTATTGAGTTATTGTGAATGCTTAAATGCAGTTATTATAATTTTAACTTCTTTATTCGTAGCGGATGTTATTGGAAAAGACTTGACTTGGAATCATTCGTTTACATTACAGTTAATTTAACAGTTGACAACGTATTTCGATAATTTTTAGATATTTTCTTTTTTTATTAACCAAAGTCTTATATTGAAACGCTGCTCACAGTTTATCATGCTATTTTACAATTTTCTTACAAAGCACATCCGACATCTTACTATACATTTAGCCGACTAACTGAGGCAAATGTACGCAAAAGCGAAATCAATCATAAATTGTGGTCTGTAGACATTCTACTGCCCTTGGAGGCGAATTCACAGATTTGCCGGCGACCCAATAATTTAGTCCGTATTCATTCTGTGCTGCCATATATTTAGATTTATGGCGATTTTCACGGTTTTCGAAATGGATTCTTAGATTTTTTCATCATTTTTGCTTCAGTTTTAATTTATACAAATTACGATATGAAGCCAATATAAAGCTAAAAGCACTATAGAAATTTCAGTCTAGTGGACTTCAGCCAAAATTCTTCCGAGTTAGTGAAAACAATAAGAATTGGCCGCTCTATTCCAAAAGCACCGTGATTGAGAGCAAAATATAAGAAGCACAATCATAACTTTCTGCTAAATCGGCCAATTTGTATTTGTGATATGTACAAATGTCTGTTTTCATTTGTAAAACTAAGTTTATTGCAACTTTTTTGTAATTGACTGAAAGATATGTGTCTAGGAGTATGCGAGCTAAATTATGTGATTTGTTTGGGAGTTGCCAGAGAGGCAGTGGCTGTACGGTAAATCTTTTGAACCCATATTATGGATTACAATGATAAGTCGGCCAATTTATGCGGAACTACTAGAATGGTGATGAGGCAAAGTGCTCAATTTTCATTAACAGAACTTAGTATTTTTAAGTTGTGAGGTATGGCAACCCATTTTTTACTTTGTGTTAGTTTAGAATTCTCGGCAAAACTTGAGGAAAATTGATCAAATATCCATGCTTCTCTGGTACACCCATAGAAATGGACGATTTAAACCATATATTTGTAGATTCATACCTCTCAAACGTTGCAGCACTACTGCTTGAGAGATATGAATATAAAAATATATGATTTAAATCAGCCATTTGCATGGGAGGTACCAGAGAAACGTGGATATTTGATCAATTTTGCTCAAGTTTCGCCGAAAATTCTAAATTAATACAAAGTCAGAAATATGTTGCCATGCACCATAACTTAAAAATTACTGAGGAAATGCTGAATTCAAATTGAAATGGTGAAAATCGGCCAATTTTTACTGAAAATACCAGAAAAGGTATACCAAATTTGAAATTTGGTATAACAACTGAATCGCATGAACCTAAATCAGTCATTGCTATTTGAGGAACTAGTAATCAATCAGTCGATTTTGCTTCTCAAATTCTGCATGTAATTTCGGAAAATTAGTCAAATTTGTATGGGAGGTACCAGGGGGGACGGGTCGGTGTAATCCATTTACGATAACTACTGACCAGCCAAACAGACATACATACATCGCCCAATTGATGTAGAAAGCCATTTTCAAAATACTTGGAATTTTAAAAATCTGCTTCTGAATTTTTGTCCTATCAAATACACCTCCATTCTTTTGGTTGAAGTTATAATCAGATTACATTTTTAAAATAAACTCTAATAAAAATGAAGCGATTCTAGAAATATAAATGATGAGACGCAGACATTAAAAAAACTATCAACATCTGTCCGTAGATAAATTTTTGGCGTAAAGGATTCCTCCAACACTATTTCTCTCAGCAACTTTTTGCTAACACGATATTTGCGATTTTTAAACTGGACATTTTATTTTGCATCAAAGTAGGTTATCAATTAAGTGGGTTTAAAACCACCGGTCTGGCAAGACTGTCAGCTGTTAAATATCTGTCATCTAAAATGTTATTTATTTGTTGAAAGATTTGCCATTTACGAAACCGGATCCTTCAATAACCGAAGAATGAGTAAAAATAGTTAAAACTTACTACAAAAGTGGTAATTCAAACGTGGGCTCTTTCCGTACATTACAGGATGATTATGGTCGTCATAATCGACCCACTGTGCAAGAAATTGGCAAGAATGGAAGCGTTAGAGATGTGGTCAGGCCTGTGCATTATCGCAATGAACGCGCTGTTGAAAATATCGCTTCTGTTAGTGAAAGTGTTGTGGACTTTTTTTGGCCTTCGATTGAAGATTATAACCTATGAAGTTCTACTGAGGTGCGATAATTGCTAATTGAAAACGGTTTCAACAAGACGGTGCCACGAGCCACACAAAACGACTAATTTTGGTTTTATTGCAGGACAAGTTTCTAGAAAGCGTAATTTCACGTTTTGGCGTCGTCAATTGGCCGCCAAGATCATGTGGTTTGATGTCGTTGGATTTCTTTGTGGGGCCACACCAAAGACTGTTCAGTTAATCCCCAAACATTGGAGCATTTGAAAACGAACATTCGTGAAGTTATTACCGAAATACCGCCCAAAATGCGGTATTGTGGTCGAAAATACATCAAAAGGATCCTCTGGTGCAACTAATCAAGAGGAGGTTATTTAAATTATATTGCATTTCGTACATAATGGCAAGGTCTAACGAATATTATGAAATAAAAGTTTCAAAGAAATCATAGCTTCACATGTGTTTTATTTAACTTTTCTTTAGAATCGAAAAATGGATAACCCGATATTTCCGGACACATTTTTGGGCAAATAATTTAGGTAGAACTTAATGTATTATTTATCTACTGAAATGTCTAATAATGCAAATGTGCATCAAGTGAACTTAAATGTAAAAAGCAGCTTCCATTTCTTGTCAATTGAATTATATTTTTTTATATTTTAAAAATTTAAACTGATATTGAACTGATACTCTGTATAGAGGTTTCAGTTAAATTCAATTTTTGTTTGTTTAGCTTCAATTTTTGTTCTCCTAATTTCAATTCATGTTTCATTTGATAATTTCTAAATTTTAAACTCAAACTCCACAATTGTCTTACCTAGAAACAATCTTCATTCATCCATCCATAGTAACAACTACAGCCAGGAAAACAATTTTTTACGTATTGAAGTTATTTCTAAACCAAAGAAAGAGCACAATGAAGAAATGAGAAAACTTCCCGCAATGTGTGAAAACCTGGTAATTAAGAAACTTTGAGGAGGCAGCCATGATTGTATCTAAGGCGACATCACGGAAGAGTTGTCTCATCAATAATGAAATGTGTCTTTTGAAGATGTCAAATAGTTAACAAATTATATTTTTTGATTAGTTAGGAAGAACTGTATGAAATAAAGGGTGTCCCAACAAGACCGCAAGATTTAAATTGGCGCCATTCGAAGTGTCATTGTTTGACATTTGAACAATTGTTATTGTTTGCTAGCAGAGGGTACGAGGTTAGTAAAAATGGAGCGCTACACGAATGAACAACGCATTCTCATTGTGAAATTTTTTTACCAAAATGGTGAAAGTTTTGCGGCTACAGTTCGCAAATTGCCAATGGTGTTCGGTATAACCAGTTTTTTTCGTGCCTAGAATTGAAGAAATGAATATGAAGGGCATGTGGTTTCAACAAGACGGCGCCACATGTCATACAGCCAGAGAAACAATTCAATTGCTGCATCAGTCATTTAAATCTTGCGTTCTTGTTGGGACACCCTTTAATAGAATTGAAGCCTTCTTCTCTTATTGTGTAAAAATAAGCTCGAATATGTGAATGTAAAAATTAACAATTTTTTTAAGTAAATTCTTCAAAAACAATGAATTCACATATTACTGGATATCTTAGAAATGTCCAGAATCACATGAGTTTCAAATAATATTCAGCATTTTAATCCATTTTTTGTGATTTCTAAATGAAATTTTAAAACTTTAATTAGAGCACTGAATTACAAGTGAACAAAAATCGTTTTTTTTAAAAAACATTAAAAATATGATGTTAGAGCTATAAAAGATAAAGAAGTTCTAAATATTTTCGAATTTGTATTCCATTCAAAGCATTATTGTTCAGAACAACACAGACTCGTTATTCTGCCGTCAATTAGAAAATTCTATGATTTTATTTGCTTAAATTATACTAAAGATAAAAATAATGTATTTCGTGTCTTTCGAACGTCACTTTCAGCGATTTTATATCTTATTTACACATTTTATTTCGCCTCTTGTGCATTAACTAGAAACGTGATTACCATTTTTAATTAGAAGAAATCTTTCGTGGTGGGTTTTATTCTTTCTTCTACGCTCACAGGGGTGTGCGGTGAAATTTTCAAGTTATTTGTGCGACTCTAAGATATTCATTAAAATTTCCAGACATTCTTTCTTAAGAATTTACTTTAAATTAAATACATTTTGTTTAAATAGCGTCTAAGATTATAAAACAAACTTTTTTATTTAATGTTGTTGAAATTAAATGAAGATTGATTCTTTATTAGATTATCACGTGATATTAATATGTAGTGACGGCGAATGCAGAAAAAGAACTTGTAATTTTGGCTCTCTGATTGCCATTTAATTGGTAATAATCTGAACATTTTGCAAAATTTCCCAGGCAGCTTAAATTTTCGGCTTTTGGGCAAGTATATTTCCTGACAATCCCATCACAGTCATCCACCTGGTCCTAGTTGAACTAAGAAGACGACTATGTTGCGCAACATAAGTGGCACTATAACTCTGACGCGTCTTACGGAAGCAGATATCATATTTTACCGAAACTTCACTTTTATACTAGCATAGAGGTCGTCGACAGGCTGCAGTGGCCAAGGATTGAATGCCCATCTTGTATAAAAATGATTACATTATGAGAACATAAAAGGGAAGAATGAAATGAAACAATCCAACAGCTGACAACCCGCAAAAGTTATATGGATCATGTTTTAACAATATGCACCCTCGAAGTGTGGACTTTTTGCAGAGAAGCTGTCTCTATCCATCGACAAAGGTTTAGCTGGCCTTACCGAGGACGAAGGTGATGTAAAACATTGTTACCAACTTCAGCTACAAGACCGAAAAGTATGAGTTCAGATGTGGATAGCTAGTAGGTAAGGCATATTTCTCACGATTTAGATCCGCATCGACACAAAATGTTACGCTGATTTGTGTACATGGTCCGAAGGGTTACATCGAAGAGAAATTCAACCGCTACACTCTCCATGATATTAAAATCGTACTGGAGGATTTTCATGCAATGACGTAGATTGCCCTGCACCGAGCCAAAATGGCATCAAAATATCAGTATCACTGCTCAAGTACAACAAAGATGCGGATACTGATGACTTGCCAGCAGAGCCATTTATACACGATTCGGATCTGCGAATGCATAACCAATATTCGAAATCTAAGTCAAAGCTAGCTTTTACCTATTTCCTTTAAAGATCTGTCAAAGACTACAACCTATTCTATCAGACTCTATTGGACCTTATCAGTCCAAATGGTAGAACTGAGCAGACAGTCATACAGCAGGAAATCGTGAAGAAAAGACAGGCCGACACATACTACAATTTCTTCTATTATAAAGCTGGCGTTGACAGTCCGTTTTTGCATGGCACCGACCGAATTTGTCATTTTTAAGAAGGTTATACATCTTTGTAGAATGTCACTGATCGACGCAAAGTCTTCAATAAAGTTAGCCACAAATCTAATTACAAAATTATACACCGGGACGGAAGTCAATCGTGTGCCGTTTTCAACATATTTTTGGAGATGATTATAAGGATGATCTTTGGTCTGTCTGCCGGGCTATGACAGGTGTTCACACATGCAAGTTGCCGTGTATCGTGCCTTGTTCATCTGTCTCTTAATCATCTCTCGTAGGTACAGATAGGTGTAGGGATCAAGAGTCTGAAGTACAAGGTTACCGTTCACCTTCGTCGATCGGAAGAGGTTTGGAGTTTTTCTCCGTCTCTCACCGTTGAGGTTATTCCATCCTTGTAATGTAATATCGACCGTTCCACTTCCGCACCCGCAGATATGTAAAAATTCCAGTCTGAATATATTTACTACAGGGCAACCAATCCCAAACACTGATATTCAGTGAAAATAGGCAAACGTCTTAGTAAGCGACGACCACATTTAGAAGCTGCAGTCATTATGACCGGTGCCATCTACATATATAACAAAATTCATATGCTACTTGGACATGCTAATGATATAGACGTAATTGGTAGAAAATTGCAAGACGTTACAGCTACCTTCTCAAACAATGAGTTAAACGAAGAAATGCTAAAAAAATGCATTCGTTTGGGATGCGTTAACAACCATATCTTTGGAGTTGTGGATGCGTTCATCTACCTATGCTATTCCGTAAATAAAACTAATAATGACAATTAAGCTTAGAGGTTAGGAAATGAGCGCAGCTTGCAAACAGATGTTACTATGGACTTGGAAAGCGTTTTAATGACGAGGGAAAAATAATGCGTAAAATACATAGATTCATTATCTCTAGCCCAGATTTTATATGAATCATGATCTATATGAGCTATTTACCGATATCGATGTAGTCGATCGCTTAATGAAACTACGATTGGGTTGGCTGAGTCATGTGGTGCGCTCCTGCATAAAGTGTTCAATAACGAACTCAATGGGCTATACAGAAGAAGTCGACAATCCGAAAATTCCATTGAAAGGACGAGTCTTTTGATGCAATGTTGAAACTTAACATGACGAATTTGAGAAGTAGCATAGAAGAACGATGGACTTGGGACTATTTTCAGTTACGGCATACAATATAAAGATAAGGATATATATGTATATTCTATTAGCCATCTAATTAAATAGGTAGGTAATTTCGAATAGTAAGACTGCAGGCGCCGTCTCTTTTGTCCATTGTATTACTCTGTAAGGCTTGATAAAATTTGGGGAAAAAAAAGAAGTGGCTGGTTAAACAGAATCCTATAACCCTTTAACTCATACATATGTCAAGAAAAGCACTAAGTCGAATCAAACTTTGCGTTTTGCAGACATAGGTCTGACAATGAATATAGTCCATATCATAAGTCCACTTCAGATACCTAAATAATAAATGATGATTTGCTATAATCGACCGAATACGTCTGATATCTCCCATACAAATGACGGATTTAAGCCACTATTTCGAATATATCGTACATACACATACTCGTATATCTAAAAACACTAAACCCAGTCAAATGTTGTACACGTTAAACGTATGTTAAATTTAAGCGGGAAAAAGGAAATTCTCTACATATTATTGGCACTTCTCATACAAGTTGATCGATGACTTCCAGATGTTCAGAAAGTTATAATTATGACAACTTCAAGGAGCGGCGATTCTGAGCCATACTTTGAAAAAACCGGGCGGGTACGTTTGTAATACCAACCACAAAATGTACAGCACAAACCATGTAAATTTCGGCACAAACACTGGGTGAATATATTTGTACGCAAAGTAGTACCCTGTACTGGTTTAATAATTTAATTATCAATTCACAATATTATAATATTGTTGTTGCCACATTGAAAAAGTTTTATCGAAATTTCACTCTACTTAAGTTCAATTATATATACTGTAAATCAGTAGGAACGTTTAGATTTTTATTTCGTTTCACTTATTTTGAATTGGATTTTACCGACTTTGTGTAATCTTTCATTCAGTTTGTTGAAACATTTTGTATGTTTTGTTTAAAGCTATGCGTTAATTTTTTTATTTTTTTATTTTTTTTTACATTTATACATTTTATTGTTTAAAGACTTAAATGTACACAATAATTTATTTATTTTTTTTTTTTTATTTCATATTCATTGAAATGTGGTAATTTTCATTTCCTGGGCACAATTGTTTCCTTCAGGAGATTAAACATTTGTTTTGTGTATTTGCACTTGTCTTCCGTAGATCTTCTTTGGTAAAATTCCCGGAACACCTTTAAAACCCCCTATAAGAAGGGCAAAATTTTCTTTTCGTTTTCCACAACAGCACCAGCGAAAGCAATAACAATAGTAGCGAAAACAATAAAAAAAAAACGCACACACAAGATATTAAGGCGCCTCCAACGTCAACTGCGGCAGAGCCAAGCGAGAGAACAGCATCACCTCTCTTTTCATTCGCCGTGTATGCGTGCACAAGTATATAGGAGTGTGTGTTTAAATTAAATAAACGTTAATGTTTTGTTGTTGCTGTTTTGCCGCTCAAAAAACAAAAGAAAAAACACCCAACACGACGATGGAGAGACGGGCAGAAAGCCATAACAACAACATTGGCTGCAATGCAAAGGTATGCGACGCGTCAACAAACAACAGACAGACAAGCGAACATACGAACAAACGACCGAACGAATATACATACATATGTATGTACAAACAAGCGAACGGCGACGAGACGTTTACATATTGTTGTTTTTGTTATGAAAACGGCGCACGCACAGAAAGCAACAAACGAACGAGCAGGCGGTGTAATGATGAGACGGAAGAGAGTGATGGGCATAAAAACAACAACAGCAAAAAACGGCGGCGGCGAAAGACTTTCATTTGTTCAACAATAACAACAACAAGGGTGTATAATAAAAATTGCAAAAAACTCACGCACACATACACAAAGAAATTTCAAAAGTTACCAAAAAAAAAAAACACAGGAAATACAAATTGAAATTTTCACTAGTTTTTGTAGATGAAATTTCGAAATACTCCTTCTTCATTCTTTCGCATGACAACAATCATTTAGTAAATTTTATGTTTTCTTAAATTCTTGCCATTTTTTTTCTAAATTTGTTTTCAATAAAACTCCAAACGCAACTTCACATGTGTTTTCTTCTTTCATCTGCTTCTTAGCAATGTAACAAAACCCACCCATACACTCCCATATTACATTTGCGTACGAGTGTGGGTTTGTGTATGCACTTTTCTTGATTTCTTTAGTTGGCTATTTTCGTATTTACTTTTTGTTGTATACCTTTTCAACTTCTTTAGCTGCTTTTCAAACCTTACTTGCGTATTTTATCTCATTTTTGTTGTTGTTTCTTCTAATTTTGCTCTTCCACTTGTTTAACTCACTTTACTTATAGGAAATACAACAACAACAATACAAACTATGCACATATACACACACATGACAGTGTGTTGAATACAAAAGCACAGAGTTGGCTTTGAATACACAAACAAACACAAAAAAAAGAGAAACGAACGGACGAGCGGCCGTTCGCACACAAATAAAAACACAACAACCGATTTTTGCCGAATATTTGTTGGTCGCTTTCGAATTTTCCGCTAACACGATGCGTACTCGTTCACGGTTTCAACTCGAATGAATGAATGTGAAATTCTCATTCAATTCAATTTGGAATTTTTGTTTACGTTGCGCCGCTCTCATACGGCAGACCGGAAAAGGAAAGAGAGAGCGGGAGAGTGGATAAAAAGAAGAAAGAACAACATTGTGGATTCTTTTAACTGGACAAGATGAGGGAGGAAAACATTGCAAATCTTTTTCAAATTCCAATACGGTTTAAATTATTTAAAAAGAGTTATAGATGTGTTTAACAAGAAATTCAATTTTGCTAAATGTATTTTCTTATTTTATAGTTTTTTTTTTTTTTTTAATTATTTCTCTAGTTTCAATTATTTAAATTATCTTTAAAACAGTGTTCCATCTCTGTTATAGACGTTTTAGTTATTCCTCTTCATTGTAGATTTTCTTATAAGAGTGCAACTGTGTTATCTTTATCATCTTTTGGTATCTCAGAATTTATCTTATGTTTATACACTATCGGGTTGAAGTCTTGGGTACATTTGTTGTTGCCTGTGCTGGTCGATAGGTGACTCTCACAGGTTAACTGGTGGGTTTGTTCCTTAAGTCTTTTGTTTAGAGAAAGTATTTCGTATAGTCAAAAACAGGGTATCCTGAGAAGTCATTATTATCATTGATCGCATGGACACGAAGAAAATGAGTAAACTCAAAGAACAGCATGTGTTCGCAAATTAGCACTGTTTTATTCTTGGGTTAATTCAATTTTGTTTTTTTTTAGTTTACATTAAAAATAAAAACTAAAGTGAGAATATCTCCAAATGTTATTTTCATGCAAATTTTATTAAAACAAACAAAATCAAATTCCATTCCAAATACCATTGCATACCATGAATGGGGTATAGGACAGCTTCTGACATTCAGTGAGCTAACATAGACTCATTGAAAGGGACTTAGAAGATTTCACTAGATTTGTCAGTCGATCAACTCGAAGTATTCGTCAGATACAGCAAATTGACAGTCGTTCAAAAAAAGATAGGCGGCTGTGGCTGGGTTCCAACCCACGATTATACGAACGATGGCAGCATGTGATAGCCATCGTAAAACGGTCGGTTATGAAGAATGCAATTTCCCGCATTCTTC
>JAHXMU010000252.1:110540-178457 GCA_019455685.1 Philornis downsi
TTGCTTTCAAAAGAGCAAAAACAACGTCATGAAGTTGTTTCAGTATAGTGTCTGGCAATAATTCGTATACTGACCGAGAATTTGAAGATGAGACAGCTGTGCGCAAGATGGTTGGCGCGCTTGCTTTCAATAGACCAGAAACAGTGTTGTGAAGTTGTTTTAGTATAGTGTTTGGCGACGTTTCAACGCATAAAGCCGAATTTTTGCGTCGATTTATAACCATGGATGAGGTATTATGGGTCCACCACTTTACACCTGAGACAAAGGAACAATCAAAGCAGTGGACTGGAATGGGAGAATGGTGTCCTTCCATATGCAGGCAGGGTCATGGCGTCTGTTTTTTGGGATGCGTTTGGGATTATTATTTGATAATCTTCAGAATGGAAAAACCATCAACGGCAAATATAATTAGCATATGTTGCAGCGTTTGGTTGATGAAATTATGGAAAAATGCCGCATTTAGAGTAAAAGAAAGTGTTGTTTCATCATGATAATACTCCAGTTCACACATCCACTATTGCGATGGCCAAAATTAATGAATTTAAGCTCGAATTGCTTCATCAGATACCTTATTCGGAAGATTAAATTCCTCGGACTATTTTCTATTTCTAAACTTGAAAAAATGGCTCGATGGTAAAAGATTTATTAACAATGAAGAAGTGGAGTCTGCGGTTGGTGGATATTTTGAGGAGTTTGACACCTCTGACTATAAACAAAGGGTATAGAAGCTATTGAATATCGTTGGAAAAAGTGTATCGAGCTAAAAGGAGATTATGTTGAAAAATAAAGAACACTTTTCCCAGCTTTTTTGTGTCTTCTTTGTTAGGTCGGCTAGTTTTGTGATCGCCATCGTAATTAGGTCACTTTTATCATTTGTTCTCTCATCTGAAATTTATAAATTGTGTTAAACAAGTACCGGTATCATTTAAACAGCTCCCTTAAATGGACTGTCCGATAAAAGATTTGTCATTGAGTTTGAACGTGGTCTGTTTTTAGTTTATTTTTGCCAGCTCATCTCAAATATCGAATAAATTTTGTACGGCAAATAAAATTTCGCCTGCCGAATCGCAGAAAAATTTATAAAAAGCTTACGCTGAATCAGTTTTATTAAAAACACGTACATGTGAGTGGTACAGTGCATTCAAATGTTGTAGCGATGCATTGAAAGATTTGCAACGTTTTGTACTTACGTGAACATCGATAAAGTGAAGGGATTTGTGACTGAAACTCGTTATTTAAGTTTAAGAGAGATAAACGCTAAACTTTCTGTGTATCACATATCAATTTGTATTATTTTACACGTTTGTTTAGGTATGAAACGTAGCTGCTCGACCAGAACCGAAAGATCTGCATTTCCTTCAAAAATTCCCTCACGAAAAGATTGTTTCAGACAGGCTAGAGGATCATTTCCGAACTCACATTTATAAAACGCATTACAGCAGATGTTGAGACAAAAGTTTACAAGGTTGATAGGCAGTTAACAAGCATAAAAATGTCGCTTTGTAACTTAGCCGAAATCGAAGAGATAACGTCAAAGTCTATCAAATATGAAGGTGACGTTGGCCGCTTTCTTCGATTATCGTTTCTAGTTCCATCTGCCTCGGTTTATACCGAAGCAGAGGAGTTAGTTCAGGGAGTCTTCAAGAGAGAAATATTCCTTAAAACATATGAATCCATTGTCGCTAACGGAGAGTATCATAACCTCGAGCTTCGATTTGATGTCAAATTTTTGCTTTGTATCTTACTTACCTATATGGCGTCTGGAATAAATATAGTTATCTAAAAGGTGTCCCAACAAGAACGCAAGATTCAAATGACTGATGCAGCAATTGAATTTTTTCTCTGGCTGTATAACATGTGGCGCCGTCTTATTGAAACCACATGCCCTCCACATTCATTTCTTCAATTCTAGGATTATTATTTCACGATACCGAACGCCATTGACTGTTTGCGCTTGACATGCCTCATTTCCATAAAAAAGGTCCAATGATTCCTTCAGTTCAAAATTCACACCACACAGTAACACGTTGAGGATGCATTTGCTTCTCGTGAATCACTCGAGGATTTTCCTCACCCCAAATACGACAATTCTGCCTATTGACTAAGCCATCAAGATGGAAATGGGCCTCGTCACTGAAGATGATTTTATCGGCAAAATCAGCATTTTCATGTTGTCTCTCCAATACCCAATTAACGAACTCCCTTCGCTGTCCATGGTCAGCTGGCTTCAGTTCCTGAGTCAATTGAACTTTGTATGCATGAAGATGCAAATGCATAGTGGATTTGGAGACACCAATTTGCTGAGCTCGATGTCGAATTGAGGTGGATGGAGTTTGAGCGACATCATCACGTACAGCTGCGACATTTTCGGTCAATCAACCTGGTCGCGTTGTTGTCTTTACATCACTAACAGACCCAGTGACCCCAAAATTGATCGCAATTTGCGAACTGTAGCCGCAAACTTTCACCATTTTGGTAAACCAATTTCATAATTTTGGTAAACCAAAACCAATGCGTTGTTCATTCGTGTAGCGCTCCATTTTTACTAACCTCGTACCTTCTACTAGCAAAAAATAACAATTGTTCAAATGCCAAATAATGGCACTTCGAAGGGCGCCAAATTTAAATCTTGCGTTCTTGTTGGGACACCCTTTATTATATGCCATACGTCCAATCTCCTCTAATTCGTCACATCAAGTTTTGATTGTATTTCAAATGCCTGGTCCCTGAAACGCACTTTTGGACGTCCTCTTCTGCGGCGTCTATTGAGTTCAATATCGGTGTCTTTACATGCTGGAGTGATTCAGTCTATACGCGCAACATGGCCCAGGTAAAGCAATTGTTGTATATTTGTACGCTTAATCAGGTCCATATACGATATTTCCCAGAAAATTTTCCTCTCAAAGACTTCCAGCACTCATTTATCCGCTTGTGTCATAACCCAGAATTCTGCGCCTTACAATAAGACAGGAAAAACTAACTTCTGGTAGAGCAAAATTTTTGTTTGTCGAGAAAGACCTTTATCATTAAATCGCTAGCAACATTTGTTAGCAAGCAATGCACTCCTCTTAATCTTCATGTTGACATCATCCATTTCGTTAATAGCGGAACCGAAGTAGATGAATTCATTCACCACTCCAAAGGTGTACCTGTTGATACTCACACAATGTCCCTAGCTACAGGACTCTTTGTTCGTTGAGACAAGTAACTTTGTTTATGTAGATCTCGTTTACCACCTGGTCCATTTTTGCAAATGAATTCTCAATGCTTGAGAAGACTGCAGTAACATCTCGTCTATATTACCAACATATGCAGTTACCATATTATTGTTTTCTTCGGTATTTTCATAATAATTTAAATTTAAGATGAGTGGCTTATCAGGTCACTGTATCCTATCTTAGTGTTGGGACTGCCAACGACCACTAGGCTGGTGAGTTGAGTTCCAGTAACAGAAGTTATCTACTGGCCTAAGACGCATCGGTGTTAGTCATTTAGGTTTTTCAACTAGTCGCCTTCTCATTTTAGCTGCCATCAAACGTATAACTGATGGCATTATCGACGAATACTTGCCCGAAGTTGAGAAGTCGTGAGCTGCTTGGAAAATTCTGCAGAGGGATCTGGTTACTCCCAAGTGAATAATAATCAATAATCAAATCAATAATCAGAGAGCCCAAAATAGAAATTTTCCCATTAGCATATGGCGTTTGTAAAAGATGGATGGTACCAGTCGTGCTAACTGCAGCTTTCCTCATAATCACCTTCTATAGCGCTTTAAAGAGCTCGCATGGTAGGCTGTCGTTATGGGGTAAAAAGGCTCACTATGATTTCTGCTTATCTTCACTGAAGACTTCTTGTCGGTCAGCGTCATCTTATAATACAAAGATGTATAAATTCTAAACTCGTATATGGCCTCATACAGTTTTTGGCACATCGGGCTGTCGGAGGCAGCTTTATAATAGACGATGGCGTGTCGACTTGTTGTTTTCTTGTTGTCTTTGGTGCATCAGGCTGTCGGAGGCAGCTTTATAATAGATGGTGTCGATCTGTTGTTTTCTTGATTTTTTTTTCAGATTTTTCCGTAATGTAATGGTTTGACAAGCCAGCTAGAAGGCTTTAGGCTTTTACATATCACAATCGACAGGACCTTATAAGCAATGTGTTAAAGCCTGATACCAGGATAGTTTTTACACGCACTTGGACCCCCTTTTTTAAACACAGGACATAGTACGCTCAAATTCACTTTGTATCTTCCTGACTCAAATACGATGCTCTTCCAAAAAAGTGTCTTAAACTAATGTTTTCGATATATCATATGAATATCCTTCATACTGTACTCTCGTTATTTCCACAATAGGTATGAATGCAATGTCTGATCATAATAATCAGTCCATATTATCTATTTCTTTATCTGTCAATTCTGACAGATTTTTCTTCCTTTTGTCTTTACGCCAGCACACGAAGAAAGAGAGAGAGAGAACAAACGGGTTGAATAACTTTTCTACTTATTGCGCCAAAGATGCAACTGCAGTTTGTTATGACTGTGTGATATTGGTCTCTATGTCGGTGTCTTCACTATGGAGTGGCGGTGGATGCTGCAAAACGAAACTGATGTTGCAGCAAATGATGTGGTGTTTCGGTTGATGCTGTCAGTATTTATCATTGGAATCAATAATATGATTGGCAATAAGCAATGTAAGTTTCTGTGTTAGTTGGCAGCTAACATGTTATGCTACAACTTGCTAGTGATGCATACGAGGATTGCAATAAAAGTGCTTTAAACGTGTATTTAAAGCAGTCAACCTGAAAATAATAAGGCTTACATTTTCCTTGAGATCCTCGTTATTTTTAGCTCATCAATACCAGCAACAAACTGCCAGAGCTTAAGTGTCAGATTGCATCATATTTGCTAACGTTGGTGTCGTCTTTGTATGGACTACGTTTATTACATTTCATTAGAAACTTCTAATAGAGTTGTAGATTTTATAATTTCCATTTCCTCAGTTTGTTGTTGTAATTATACTATTAATTAGACCATAAAGTGTTGGATTTATTAATTATGAATGTGGTGCAAAAGAATGCACGTTTGTCAAGATACAATCAAGACGCAATATCAAAAAAAAAAAAAAAAAAAACTAAACAAAAATTTTAAATTTTTAAAAAATATTAACAAAATCGTAACGTATCGTAATCCTGGAGATGTGAATAACGATCATTGCCACTGTCATTTCGTTATTTATTAGCAAAGCATCTTTTAAAGCCATTGGAGTAAATTTGGTTAAAACTCAAACACACCCGGAGCACAGAATGGTGAAAATTTGCCATGACAGAAATCATGGAATTTAAGCTGACAGGAGTAAACAATCAAGGAAGAAATGTACCCCGACAACTATTGTAAAAGCGTAAACATCGCAAGGTCGTCCAAGATGTGTCAAATGTGTCAAAAATATCAAATTTAAATATGATTTCATTTCCTAGTTAACACAATTATCAAACATACTCGTATATATATAGGAAGAATGGCCCAAATACAAGTTTTTTTTAAAGTGAGATAAAGGAAAGAAAACTCAACTCAAACTTAACTGCACACAAATATGGATCTTTAAAAGAAAAGACTAAGCCCCCCGTATCCCATGAATGAGATCTGGGAGAGATTCTCACATTTAGTGAGTTTACAATCATTCTATTTTAGGGCCAGACCTACAGAGTCTAACGGCGATTTCGGATGTCAGCTTAAGGAACATTTACTAGGTTTACCGATTACTCGACTATTCAAAGTGTTTGTCGAAGACATTGGTGGGTCCACTGCTCAAATAATGATAGGTGGTTGTATTGGAGTTGAAAAAAATGATCATACGCATGATGGCCATCATGCTACGATTCCAAACGTCACTATTACCTCGACCACTCGAAGTGTTCGTCAGACACAACGAAGTGTCCGCAGCTCAAATAAATATAGGTCGCTGTATGCGAGATTAAAACCATCTGCGCCGCCCATCGTATTCGTTGCCAAAAACATTTCGTGCTGGAAAATTTGGGTCCGTCTGCAGTGACCCATTCAATGCAATTTCTGTATATTGCTGCTTGCCCTCGTCGATGTCGATATACAACTCAGACAGCTCATTGTTCATGCGAAGCCGATACTCTCCGTTAACGATGATGGATTCACATATTTTCCGGAGAAATTTTCTCTCGAAGACTCCCAGTACTGATTCATTTGCTTATGTCATCACCCAGGATTCTGCGCCAAACGACAACAATACTGATACAGTCGGATTTTTGTTTGTCAAGAGAGGGTTTTATCGTTAAATCGCTAGATTATCTCTCATAGTAACATCTATTAGCAAGCAGCACTCTCATCTTAATCTCCATACTGGAATCAATAATGTCTATATCGTCTGCACACGCGAGTAACGTACTCGTATGGCTTTTGTTAAAGATGGTGCCAGTCGTGTTAACTCTCTCTCTAACGTTATGTTGAAGAGGTGGCACGAAAGGCCAGCGCCCTGTCTAAATTTGTTTAATGTAAAAAGGCTCATTAAAATTTTTTTGGCTGTCTTTCGTGTAGACTTAGTGTAAGTCAGCGTTATGGGTGCTGCCACGTTGGATCTTGTTGTAATTCGTCATGCGACGGAGTTGGAGGCCAGGAATGGGTATTGAAGGGGTAGAGAGCTTGAATACTACTGAGGACCCCTGGCCGAATGTGTTTTGTCGAGATGACAAACACTTTGGGAAGAGAATTGTAGTGGGCATGCTACATTTAGGTTTTTGCCAAATATTAGGTTCGTTGAGAGAAACCCTGACTTTGGTTTTAACTTCTGTCTTGGTTTCTTTCTGGCGGAACATGGATCACTCAATGCCCTTCTGCATATGAAAACCCTGTCCGATTGCGAGTCGTGCAATTGCGATGCACCAGACGAGGACTGGCGTCCTGTGTTGTGCGAATGTCCTCCAGGGATTAGCAATAATTAAGTCAGGTGATGACTGGATAGCCAGAAATATGCTCCTACCCAAGGCGTTTTGGCTAGAGCAACGGAGTTTGCTTCCAGAGCGTTAGCTCGGCGTAGAGCTACTGTGACGTAGTTATGGAAAGCGGATCTTCTGGCTGCAAAATTGTTTAGATCGGGCAGATACCGCAATCTTATTCAGTTTGATAGGCTGCAGCTACTGCTCCTTGCAAGGGCACTAGTCGTTAGACCGCAAGAGGTTAAGACTATATTTTTTATTTACCATCTAATATAATCTCTGATCTGATTACTGTCAGATTACTACGACGTAGTTGTAGGAAGTGGAACTGCTGACCTTTTGAAAGCAGTCTGACCTGAGGGTTGAACGGCTGCGATACTGTTCGGATCATGCTGATTCCACAATCCACGTTCAGCTTGATAGGTGGCAGTTGCAGCTCGTGTGCAAGGGCACCAGTCACTGGACCGCAAGGGGTTGAAGCTGGGAATAGGTTAGCTACAGGGTCTGATCAGAGGTCTTGTATGGTATCGAGGGTGATGGGGATTCACACGGGCAGGTCTCAACTTCGTGCCCTATCAGCTGTGTCTTTTTGATCTCTCGGGAGGGTTTGAAACTGGGAATAGGTTAGCTACAGGGTCTGACCAGAGGCCTTGTATGGTATCGAGGGTGATGGAGATTCACACGAGGTCTCAACTTCGTGCCTTGTTATCTGTGTCTTTTTGATCTCTCGGGAGGTACGGACAGGCATGAGTTATCCTATGTCTATATGCCATTGTTGCCGTTCACCATCGCCGAGGGTTTGGAGTTTCCCCGTCTCCCACCGGCGAGGATATTGCATCTTTGCAACTTCTGCAGGTATGTAAAAATTTCTAGTCTATACTCTTTTTGCTGCAGGGCGGCCAATTCCGTAAAGTATTTGTATGAGGTATAAACCACAATTTAGTAGCAGCTTTGTTGCGCAGCTCCCACCCGTGAGTTTGGTCGGTAGACTGGGGATTAGGACGTCCCCGGGACTGAGTTCCAGCCTGATCATTTGGTATTGGACCCCTAGCGCTTGTTGTTGGTTGAAACCAAAATCGCTGGCAGAGACTTTGTGCTCGAATGTAGAGTTGCATTATATAACCGGGTGTAATAGACCCATATAGTAGCAGAGTAGCTCCGCCAATGGGGACTATGTTCCATACTAGTATAACTAATTTGGTATCTTTTAGGTAGAATAAAGGGCTGACAATTGCGATAGCTTGCTCCAAAAATTGTCAGCTCCTATTCCTAGATAGTGCAAGTCAACTTGGCTATACCAGTGAGCGCTGGCTATTGCAGTGTTATATGATCAGTGTGATAAACACACCGTGAGTAAGGCCTTCACGGCACTTCGCGAGAATTCCAAACACTGTCATTACAGTTTTAGCCGTGTCGGACTGTGGTAAGGCAGCCTTATAGATTTGGAACTCTCTTTTGATTTCTTCTACAAAGGTCCATTTAATATATAAAATGCGTATTCATTAAGGTAATTTGGATGAATGGGAGCAAAACATTTTTACAATTCCTAGTCTTGGCTGTTTATATTTCCGCGAGTAAGAACTTTATGGCTTTTCAAATCGTATTGACTTGAGAAAAGTAGCATTTCCAATTTATCTTCGTATGTCATACTTCAACTGCTTTTGGCAACATAAGCTAGGCGTTAATCATGTTCTACTAAATTCTGCCAATTCCTTAAGACTATAAATCTGAAGACTTTTTCTATTTCTTCATAGAACTGCTTACATTCCATACAATGTAGCCTGCTACCGCTAATCGCTTAAAATCAAAGCAGCAACGTCATAAATTAGTCAAAAAGCCTTCGCACTACGAATGTAGATATGAAAAGAACATTTCATATGAATTTAAATAAATTTCAAAACCATAATTTCAGCGAAATTATATGCATAATGCCACCGAAAATGGCAAAACAGCCGCGAGATCTGGGCATAACAAATGAAAAAAACTTTTGACTGCAGAAAGCTTCCTCGCAGGCACGCCCTACCTACCCATAGACCAAAGACAAAAACCGATTGTAAACTGGCTGGCTGGCTGTGTTATCATAAAAAGAAAAAAAACCAAAAAACAATTGGAAAAAATGCAGAAATTCAACGACAACATATACCGAAACGCTTAGCTGGTAACGCAGCACCTTCTATGCTATAGCCAATATGATGATGTCGATGATGGTTGGTTTGGTTGGTTGAAAGATCCTCAAGTCTTCTAAGTTCCTTACAAGCGGGTTTTATCTCTACTTTAAATGAAACGAACGAACGACAAAAGCAGTGAAGCAGCCAGCAGCCCATCGTTGGAATACGTTCATAGCACACGCCATAGTACTCTGTTCAGAACGGCCTACTCTGAACGCCAGCTAAACTTGCAACATCTTGGCTGGCAATGTAGGCAACAATGAGAGATGCCACCGCTTAATGGCAGCCAAAATGAAAACGATGTGGGTGCACAATTATGCTGCCACAAAGAATAGCAGCCATTAATTTTCTATTAGTTAAACGAGGCGCAAACGGTGGAACTGTAGAAGAGTATAAAGATAATACTCTAACAGTGAACCGTCACCATGATCACCAGCACTACCAGCAGCAGCAGCAGCGGCAGCAACTGCCTGCGGAGAGCAAGGAAAGTCTCGTAAGCAAAAGTAAAAAGTTATGTAGTATTAGCATTTAGACATGGCACAGAAACTAAAATTAAACGTTTACCAAAAATTTACTATGCAAAACACTTGAACCTCATTTTTCTTGATTTCTAGAGTTTTCAGAAACCTTGAGGCTTTTGCGGGTAACATTAGCCTGTTAAATGTAAGATAACTTGGCCCGGGTCTAGCAGCAAAGAGTGGCGAAGTCATTTGATATCTGCGGCATAGGGTTACCTCTATGGCACAATAATGTTGTGATAGAGATATTCGACTATATGAATAATATTCATATTTTCAAATGACACTACTGGCACACACAGCGTTATTGGGAAATTGGAAAAAATTGAAAAAAGAGCGCAGCACTCACTGCTACCTTTAATCAGTCTAAAATGACTTTCAGAGTTCTTGGCTTACTTTAATACGTTAGACAGTTATGACGAATTATATGAAAACTGTTTTCCATCACACTCTTCTGGCGAAAAATGCATTCCACGACAGTCTTCTATATGAAAAGTGTCATTCACGACACCGAAGACCATTTTCTATGGCACATTTCTATACGAAAAACATCTTCCGTTACACCTTTCCATTATGAAAAGCACTTTCCATAACACCTTTATATATACATGTATACATATACCTATACATATATATATATATGTATATAAGAATTTTTCATCACGCATTTCAACATGAAGTGCGTCTTCTATTAAACTTTTCTATATGAAGTATGTCTTATATCTTCCTCGGTGGGGACTGAAAAAGACAACATTATCTATTACACGCCGCCCGTAGAAAATAATTCCAAGGGCTTCGATCTTCTGCGCTTCTCCTCCAATTCGTCACACCAAGTTTCGTATTTTAGTATTTTAAAAGCCTGGTCCTTCCAACCGAGTTTTGGTACCTTTCTTCCGCGCCGTCCATCGAGTTCGTTGTCGAAAACTTTTCCATCCCCACAACATGATCCAGCCAACGCAATTGCTGTATATTAATGGGTTTGACCACGCCGATGTCAGCATATAGCTAATACAACTTATTGTTCACGCGACGCCGATACTCGCCGTTAACGATTATGGGTCCACATATTTTCCGGAGTATTTTCCTCTCGAAAACTGCCAGTACTGATTCATCCACTTGCATCATAGCCCAAAATTCTGCGCCATATAACAAGACAGGTAGAACCAACGTCTGGTACAGTCGGATTTTTGTTTGTCGGGAGAGGGCTTTATTATTGGATCACTTGCTTAGCCCGTAGTAACATTTGTTAGCAAGCATAACTCTACTCTTTATCTCACTGTTGAAATTATGCGTTTTGTTTACAGCGGAACCGAGGTGTAAGTAGATGAATTCTTCCACCACTTCAAAATTATAGTGATCAACGTTCACACAGCGTCCTAAACGAGGGGACTCTTTGGTCGTTGAAACCAATAACTTTGTTTTGTCCTCGTTTACAAGTAGAACCATTTTCGCTGCTTCCTTATCGATGCTTGAGAAGGCTGCAGTAACATCTCGCAGTTTTCTGTCAATAACGTAATAATGCGAGTGACATATGGTTTTTATTAAAGATGGTATCAGCCGTGTTAACTACAGCTTTCCTCATAATCATCTCCAACAGTATGTTGAAGAGATAGTACGATTGACTGTCGCCCTGTCTAAATCCTTATTTGATGTAAAAAGGCTCTCTTAGATCGTAGCCTATCTTTGCTGAAGACTTCGTTTCAATCAGTGTCATCATATAAAGACTTAGAAGCTTCGTAGGAATTCCAAACTCGGACATGGCCTCATACAGTATCGAAGGCAGCTTTATAATCGGCGAAAAGATCGTACGTATCGATCTGTTTTTCTTGCGTCCTCTCCAGAATTTGCTGTAGTGTGAATATTTAGTCAGTTGTTGATTTACCAGGTTTAAAGCCACACTGAAAAGGTCCATCGGCTTTAGCCTTTCACATATCACACTTGATAGGACCTTATAAGCAATGGGTGGAAGACTGATACTGCGATAGTTTTTATAAACAATTGGATCGCCTTTTTTAAACACAGGACACAGTGCACTCAAATTCCAATCATCGGGCATGTTTTGCTCGAACCAAATCGTATTTTTTCTTCCACAGTTTTCTTTGTGAAAAGTTTCTTTCGTTATATTGTTGTATATGAAAAGTGTCCTGGAGCAAATTTTTCTGTTTGATTCATATCTGTCAGGACTTTCTCCACTGTGAAAAATTTTCTAGAACGCAAGGCGTCTTTTGTGTGGAAAGTGTCTTTGGCCGCTTTTCTATAAGTATGAAAAGTGTATTCTATAGAAATCCTCTTGGAAGGCGCATTGTTAAGGAATCTCTTGAGAAAAATATTCAGACAAAAAAGAATTTTGAAAAGCATAGTATTATTTCGTATTATTTAAAATTATTTCGTATTAGAATTAAAAACTGTTATAAAAAAGCGATTTTCATATAGAAATTGTGTGTCTTGGAAAGTATTTCCCAATAGAAGTGTTTTGTGGCCAAAAATTGTATTTAAAAAAGTTTCTTGGACGACATATTCCATACTTCAAATGTCTTTTGGAAGGTGCTTGTAATGCGGACGGCTCTTTTTTTTAATAATGAAAAATGATTTTCAATTCTATTGTCTTTATAGAAAATACATTTCTGGACATTATACTATACAAATAGTGTTTTTGAGGACATTTTCCTAGGAAAAAGTTAGTTCCGATATACTTTTCCGCAGAAAAATGTGAATTTTAAGACATTTTTCTTCATAAGCGAATTCTTGCATGAAAATTTTTCTATATGAAAACTATCTTTCAACTGGTTTACTACAGGGTGGCGCCATAGAACGTGCATATTGCATCATCTTTTTTTGCGGGGTAGAAAAGGCGCGGGCGGGAGGGCGCCTACATCGTTGAGTTAGTGGGCTCATGGAGTTTTAGTCGCTATGAATAACTTCGACGAGAAGCGTCGCGCATTTTGCGTGCACGCATTTTACGAGAACTCTCGTTCATATATTGCTACTAGGCGACTATATTGTGCTGAATATGGACTACGGCGAATTGGTGAAGCTACGAATGCTAATTTAATTAAAATATGGGTAAAGCGTTTTGAAGAGACCGGTTCAACATTTAAACCACAAGCGAATGGTCGCCCAAGAACATCTAGGACCGAAGACAATGTTGAGAGAGTTATGGAGTCAGTACGAGGAAATCCACAAATGTCGACTCGCAAGAGATCGTCTGTCTTACAATTATCGCGACGAAGTTTGCAACGAATTTTAACATTGGATCTGAAACTGCATCCATATAAGCTGCAATTAACACAAGAATTGAAAGAGTCTGACTTCATAGTAAGGCTCGCATTTGCTAATGAAATGCTTAATCGATTTTCCAATTTTGACAATATCCTTTTCTCTGACGAGGCTCATTTCCTTATGAATGGGTTCGTAAACCGTCAAAATTGTCGTTACTGGAACAGTGAAAATCCCAAAATCAAACACCAGAAGCCATTGCACAGTCCTAAAGTGACAGTATGGGCAGCAATCTCTGGTAGAGGAATTGGTCCTTCTTTCTTCGAAAATGCGCGGGGCCAAAACGTCACGGTTAATACGGAACGCTATGTTGAGATGTTGGACGGATTTTTGGCTCCAGAAATTGAAAGTTCAAGAATAGTGAATTCCAGAACTTGGTTCCAACAAGATGGAGCTACCTGTCACACATCAAATGACTCCGTGGCGGTGGTGAAGCAGATGTTCCCTGGCGGACTGATTTCGAAAAGAGGTGATATCCCATGGCCCCCACGTAGTCCGGACTTGACGCCTCTTGACTTTTTTTTATGGGGATACCTCAAACACAAAGTCTACAGTAATAATCCAAGAAACATCGTTTAGCTCAAGGAGAATATCCGTGGTGAAATGGCAGCCATTACACCAGTATTACTGAAGAAAGTTTTCAATAATTTTCGTTTGCGGTTAGAGGAGTGCCGTCGTAGAGAGGGTCACCATTTAGATGATGTTATTTTTAAAAAATAAACTCCATTTATTACTCTACAATGCCTTAGATTTATTTTAACCATTGCTTTTGTATTTATTTTTTAATCTATTTTAAATAGAAATATAATTAAATATGCATGTTCTATTGCGCCACCCTGTATAAAAACATCCATAAAGCGTTTTTTGGAGGAAATTTGTTGCCAATTTCGCTTTTTTTCAAAATTTACTGTAATGTAGACAGTTATTTTTTTGATGAAGGGCTGTCCCAGGAAGGAATGTAAATCGACGCGTTGAATTTCTCAGCTTCATTCGGAAAGATTAAATGCAATGTCGTTAAATGCATGATTATTTCATTGTATTTTTTGCCCCTTTAAAAGTAATACATTTAGTTTAGCATGGCAACACTTAAATGTGCGCTTTCTTCAAACTTGTGGTAGTGTGTTTCGGGCTTTTGCATAGCCAGCTTCTTTTGATTTTATTTCAGCTCACATGTTGCACTATTATCGGAGTTAACGCTGTCGCATCACAAAAACTTGAACGCAACTTAGTTATACAAAGACGTCCTCCATCCGCTAATGTTGAACTTCAAAGTACTCCAAAGTCGCACTTGAGGTTTGCTCGTAATTGCACCCAGAGTACCTGGTACTTGTTGCTGCTCTATACCCTAAGGTTTATGCCGCCGTAGTTCGAGGCATTGTTGCCGTTGCTGTTATGTATGGTTATGGCAAAGTAATGGCATGCATGCGACGATGCATGTGCCACACCAACATTGTCTGATTGTCTGTGCACACAACAACTTGCCACACGTTCGTTCCATCAGTTTGTGCGCTTGCGCTTGTTAAGTGTGGATGGATTTGAGTGGGCCTACGCACACCTTTTTAAAATGCAATTTCTTCCCTCCCGACCAAACTGGGATAAATCAGTTAGCGAAGAGTAGCAACCAAAACGTCAGACCAGCGGGCGGAAAGACGGACGGCCAGATAGACGAATAGGCGATTGTGTGTAGTTAGTTATTTAGGCGGGCAAACAACATACCTGAAGAGAAAAAAGCCACCATTGACTTGATGCCTCGCTGCCCCAGTGCTCCAAAGACTGAGTAAGACAACATTGCTCCGTTCCATGGCATGAATGTGGAGTCCGATCATCATCAACGACATGTAGCCGTTGTCTACGGCAATATGGTGGCGGCCGAAGCAAAGTAAAAGCCAATGTTGCAGTAGCCACGCTAGATGTCTTCGGTAGGAGGCGAAAGGCTCCTTCCTCCACGTTGTCTAATTTGGCTCATGTTGGTTGGTTGGTTGGTCGGCTGGTTGACTCTTTCTTTCTCTCTCGCCCTATTAAAATGGTAATTGTTGTGGTGCGCAATCTCAAATGTAATAATTTATTGTTATTTTGCTGCAATTGTTGTTCAGTTGCCAGTCGTCGGACCGGTGGTAGCTGGTGGTTTCATGGTCCGCGCATCTATTTGGTGATCTTCAACATGCGTTTCATTTCAACGCCGTTTTTGTTTTTATTGTTTGTGTGGTATTTTTGCCTTGCATTTTTTGTCTTTATTGTCTATGTTGAGGTTAGCTGCGGAATAAATGTTCTCAGCGAAATTACATTATGCGATTTTTTCGCTTGAGTTTCAGTTACCTTAAAATGGGGCAAAATGAACCTTTGGCTTATATGTTTACCCTTCTTTTGTCGTTTTGAAAGGGGTATGCGAGAAGTTTCCATGAGAAACTACATCTTGACACTACGAAGATTTTCATAATATCTCAATTTATATGCAAGAATTTGTGATATAATTCGACACAATAATTAATGGAATGAGGAATAAAAATTTTAGTGGCTTTTAAAGGTGCGCAAAAATTATTCATTAAATGTGTAGAATAAAAGGAAAATTTGAATAAAATTTTTGGTTGATTAGATATTTAGCAATAAATTGATTTATTCGACTAAACAATTTGAAATATCTGTCACGTATTTTATGCCATGGGAACGTGATATTCTTACGATATCACAAATTTTCTACAAGTCAATACAATAACATCGAGAGAACCGGGTTTAGAATTGACGTCACGTTAGCGCATGCTGTTTATGCGGAGAGTGTATGGGATGAAATTAATTATTCGGATTACCAAGTCTAAACAAGTTTAGAACCATTACCGGATAAATTGCTGTGTCACTTAAACAAAATGCTTGACTTCAGCAGGTAATCATTGGCATATATGCATACACAGACCAAAGCTAAAAGTACGAAAATTGTGATATACAGTGCCCTGTCCGGGAGTATCGAAACTCCGAAATATTTTTGCTCCAAATTCGTAGCCTGGCGACGTACGGACATCCCTGTCAAATTTTATCTTATAAATGACATTAATAACGGGTGATTGTTTAAGATTTATGTTTTTCAGGTTGGCATCACTGGTTGGTAATGGCGTCCAAACGTCATCTGTCAAAGTGAAAAGTGTATACTCTGCCATTTCATCATGGAAAGACTAAAAAATGAGCAACGGTTGCAAATCGTTGAAATTTATTATCAAAATTCGTGCTCTGTGACAAATGTTCATCCATTAATACGGCAATTCGTGCTGTTATCTTCAAATTTCGCACCAAATTTACTTTGTAGGACATAAAACCATCGACTCGCATGCGTAGATTGCGTACCGAAGAAAATATTGCAGCCGTAGCGACCAGTGTTAATGACGATCGTGAAATGTCAATTCGTCGCCGTTCTCAACGATTGGGCATGTGTTACTCAACCACAAGGAAAGTTTTACACGTTGATTTGGGTTTGAAAGCCTATAAAATTCAACTCACGCAAGAATTGAAGCCGAATGACCTGTCACAACTTCTAATTTTTGGTGAATGGTCCTTACAAAAGCTCAATGAAAATCCGCTGTTTTATCGAAAAATTGTGTTCAGCGATGAGGATCATTTCTTGCTGAACGGATACGTACACAAGTAAAACTATCGCATCTGGAGTGATGAACAGCCACATGCCACATACATGAATTACCGATGCATCCCGAAAAAACGACAATCTGGTGTAGTTTATGGGCTGGTGGCATCATCGGTTTATTTTTCTTTAAAGACGACCGTGGAAGAGACGTTACCGTCAACGGCAAACGACAGCGAGCCATGATACGCGATTTTTTGCCCTAATTGGTTGATTTGAACTTGGTTGACATGTGGCTTCATCAGGACGGTGCAACATACCACACTGCTCGTGTAACAATGGATACGTTGAGAAATGAGTTGGCTCCCAAGATCTTGCGATTTAACGCATCTTGATTATTTCTTGTGGGGTTATGTCAGGTCGTTAGTCTTTGTGGATAAACCGAATACTATTGAAGGATATTGAAGGATAACATAACACGCGTTATTCGTGGAACACAGACTGAAACGCTCGAAAAAGTGACGAAAAATTGAACCTTCCGAATGGACATTTTGAGACGGAGCCGAGGACAACATTTACAATATACATTTACAAAGACCAATTTATAGATTCCAGTAAAAAAATTTAATACATGATACAAATTTGAGTGTTTTATTCGATTAAAAAAGAAACTACGATTAAAAAATCACCTTATATTTGAGCTTATATGTACTTGATGTTTTGTGAAGCAAAAACTGATTTCTACGATTTTGATAATGTATGATTCTTTTGAGTAAAGAATTTCGATTGCACTTTGTTTACGAAATGAAATTTCTGCTGTGAAAATGTTTCGTATGCTACAGAAGTCTTTTAGTGGAATAATTTTGCCGAAAAGAAATTCTTTCAAGCAGCATAAACAACCCACAGAAAGTCGAGAACAAATTGAAGACGTTTCCGGACGTCCGTTAACTTCCACTAATAAAACTCACGTCTCACGAATCTGCGATATGGTGTTAAAACAACCGTATATTAAGAATTAGGGGCTCTGATTATACCAGTATTTTGAAGGGATTAGTCAGTTCCGTTTTAAAGAAAGTTTCGGGAGTTCATATGCGTCAAATCTCTCTATTGATTTCTTTTCGAAAAAGACAGTCGCGTTAGAAGCAGAAGATAAACTTTCCGGCTATTAACCATCATGTTATAAAAGTCATTATTACAGGAAATGAGTCTTGGATCTATGCCTACGGTCCGGAAATAAATGATCAATATAGTGAACATCATGTGTGGGTAGGCGGGTGTTTCCTAGGATGCTTTGTACCGCTTACCCCTAAAATGCAAGCCCCTCTACCTGATCCTGTAATTAAGCAGAAAAGGGTATGATGCTTGCGTACAAAAACAAAGTAGTGTGGCCTTGTGCCAGGCGCCCTAGGAACAGATGGATTATGTCTTGGGATTCACCTATAATATGATATCAAACTGATCTTGGAACATGTTTTTCGAAAACCAAGTAAAGGGGAGAGTCATAGTTAAATAAGACACATCCTGGCAACAGGTGCGGTTATAGAGAAGCCGTCGGGAGGTATCAGAAGATTTATCTTTTCCGTAAATATAGTTGTATGACCAGAGAGATCTGGTTAATGAACTATGATTGGAGCATGGTGTGCTTTGCTGTGTTGATATTCTCTCCTCGGACATTGAAAATCTATGCCGTAGATTATGGATTACCAGTTCCATGCGAGGTATAATAAAGCAAAGCTGGAGTAGCTTGTCTGCGAAACCCAGACCAGAGGGTTCTTCTCTTCTGGTAGCACGGGTGACCAGGGGCCAAAGGAACATTGTTCCTTCCTGGTCAATGGTGTTGGACCCCTAGTGGGAGCATCGTGCTGGCTGTGGTTGTCCGAACAAGTGTTTTCAGTGCTTTTGCGTTGCTTCAGGTTGCGTTGGTGAAGGAAGGCATTAGCTTAGAAAACACTGTTCATGTCTATCCGAGGTCTTCCTAGATACCTCAACTCCTACCCGGGAGGTAGCTCACTTCATACCAAGTGACTACAAAGGTACTTTGGCCGAGTGAGGGAGTGGGACCTGAGGAAGCTTTTCCAAGGGACCTACTTCCAATCTCTGGTAATTTGACTAATCCTTCGGGATTAGTTTGAGTGCCCAAAAGGGGTGCTTGCTGTCGCTAAAAGAAAGAAAGTATATATAACCAAGAAAAAAAATGATGGAAAATAGCACCTGTGTGATGGCACACCATGGGTAAGGCTTTCACAGCGAGACTCATGTAAAACCTACACATTTGATTTGAACATCATGCTAAAAGTAAAGCAAGATAGAAAAAACCACGCCAAAGTCTTTCAAACCAGGAAAGAATTGTGCCAGTTGTTATACCATCACCCATAAAAAACAGTTGAAATTTGAATAATCATATTTATGCGGTAGTGGTACCCATTTCTGAAATGAACTTTTTACAAAATTTTTGAGAAATCATCAAAATAAATGAAGAAGAGTGCATAAAATTTGTCAATTTCTTACATAAAAAGTTTAACAGCTACGTTGCCAATGTCTTTGAATATATCATTTATCATAATTTTCTAATAATATTATCGTCTTTTGTTGAACGGGATCGAAAAAGAAACAAATTCTCTTGCAACCCATGAATTAGATATAGGAGAACTTCTTACGCTCATTAAACTTACACGCATTCTATTTTTAGACTCACTCAAAAAAAAAACTGGGACCTAGGAAACTGCTCCAAAATGTGGGTCAGAATATTATACAAAAACGTTGTGGACAATTTTCCACTGAAAATTGCGGGAAAGTAATATTCATTGTCTTCAAAATCCACATGTCCTTACGGCCCTTTTCAATAAAAGTTCTTTATAAGGAAGATCACTATTAAAAATAAACAGCATGTAAAATATAATTACAGAAAATTAAATAGGAGGTAAGTGTTAGACCAACAAATAGGTAACATTTATGTCTGCCTCAGAAGACCTTGCTTTAAACAATAGGACTAAAAGGACATATGAATGTAAAAGATGAAGAATTCCCATCTTTTTCACCTCTAGCAGAATCTATTCTACAACATATTTTGCAGAATATTGTGATTTACTGTTTAAGCATTAAAGTGCGAATTTATTGGAAAATATTTTGAAAAAGTACGAAAAATATATGGACACAAATTATATCCAAGGATATGTGTTATATATTTTTGGAAAGTTTTGGGCAAAAAAAAAAAGAAATTTATTCTGAAAACGAACTAAGAGGACAAAGGGAAATGAAATGCTGAAGCTCAGATGACCTTGCTTTAAACAAAAGGGTTAAAAGGACATGTGAATGTGAAAGATGAAGAATTCCAATCTTTGTTCACCTCCAGCAGAATCTATTCTACAACATATTTTGCAGAATATTGTGATTTACTGTTTAAGCATTAAAGTGCAAATTTATTGGAAAATATTTTGAAAAAGGACGAAAAAATTATGGACACAAATTATATCCAAGGATATGTGCCATATATTTGTGGGAAGCTTTCAGCAAAAAAAAATTATTCAGAAAATGGACTAAAAGGATAAAGGGAAATGAAAGGCTGAGGATTCTTGTCTTTTAGTGAAATTTGTGGCGTAGTGAATTTGTGGAACATTTTAAGATGAAAAGCACTTGCTTAGCAATCCATAAAAGAAGGTCGAAAGAGTTCTTTAAAATTAATGCGAAATTTTACTGAAGATAGTAATCACAACAAATAGTTCAATGCAAAATTTTCTCACCGGCAAGATTATCAAAATTTAGCTCACCTGTTGAAGTCCAATATAGCTGCACAGCGGTCTGTTGCGTTTATGCGAATTCAAATACATGTGCCTGGTGTAATCATTTGGTGAAGTAAACGTTCAAATATTTGTGTCATGCTGTGTTGAAAGCTGAAACAAGAAATTACACATTACATTTACAAGAATAAATAAAAATTTACAAAACAAAAATTTAGTTTTTTCAGTGCATAAAAAAGGGGATGAAAACTATTGTGAACTGAGAGACGTCTGTTCGAAAATTAGCAAGACGACTCCCTTCCCGACGCAAACGATAAGTAAGTTGGAACTCAAATTGATTTCTCAATTTTGTCAACTGAGGTACTTGAAGTAAGCAAAAAACATGTGATACTATCAGGTCAAAAGTTGAATTCCCAAAACCACGTGAATAGAGAAGCAGATTCCCCTCGTTTGCACTGAAATATTACAACTAAAATTCCATTGTTTATTGCTTCAAATCAGCTTCTGTTATAACTGCATACGAGTTCGCCGATAGAGGCCTATGTTCTTAAAGTTTTTCGCTATTCAGACACCCCCTTAAAAGCAGGATTCATCATCCAATTTGTAAACTGAAAGAAGAGTGACAGCAAAAATTAGTTTTCGGCATTTTAAAGTACAAAGTTCTCCACTTACTGATGAAAGCCGTAACTGCCAGATATGCTAATTTACAGGCTTTATGACGATTTTTGCAAAATTTAACAAATTGCCGTTCTAATGTTTTAATTCTCAAAATGAAACTTTTCGTGATAGATAGTAGATTTTAAAAAACCCATGATTTTTAGGATCACACAGCTTATTTAAACAAGGAAAAACACATTTTATCAATTAATATGTAGGCAGAATAAATAAAATTCGGAATTGAAGTATTTTAAAATAGACATTAAAAACCAAACTTCTTTCCTTTTTTGTGTTTACTTATTTAAAATAATTTTTCAATTGCAAGAAATAAAACGTACGAGGTGTATTAAAAAAATAAGGTGAATTTTCATTTTTCTCAAAAAATATTTATTTATTCATCAATATCTATTTTATCTCCTTTAAAGTAGTCCCCCTCAGATAAAATACACTTGTGCTAGCATTTTTCCCAATCCTCGAAGCAGTTCTGGTATGCACTTTTTGGTACATCCTTGAGCTCTCTCTGCGATTCGATTTGTATCTCTTCAATTGTCTCAAAACGCCGTCCTTTCATGGGTCTCTTCGATTTTGGGAGCAAGAAAAAGTTGCAGGGGGCCAAATCTGGTAAATACGGTGGCTCAGGCATGACAATGGTGTTGCTTTTGGCCAAATAATCTCTTACAAGCAAAGATGAGTGGGCAGGTTCATTATCATGATGCAAAAGCCATGAATTTTTTTCCACAATTCTGGGCGTTTTTTTTGTATTGCTTCACGCAAACGGCGCATAACTTCAAGATAATACGAGTACTCCTTATTTACCACCGTACGAACTTATGGTAAGAACTCCTGATAAACTACATCATGCAAATCGAAGAAAACAGTGAGCAAAACCTTGACATTTGATCGAACTTGGCGTGCTTTTCTTGGTCTGGGCTTTCCTGGACTCTTCCGTTGATACGATTGGGCTTTGGTTTTAATGTCATAACCACATACCCTTGATTCGCCACCTATTAAGCAAATCTATCACCCTTTTAAGCAAATCTGGATCATCGTTGACGTCATTCAACAATTCCTGAGCGATGCTCATGCGACGTTGTTTTTGGTCAAAATTCAGCAATTTTGGAACGAACTTCGCTGCCACACTTCTTCAGCCTTCATGCCCAAAGTTTCCGAAAAGATTGCATGACATGAACCAATCGATATGCCGACATCCTCAGCAACTTCTCTAATTGTGATTCGACAATTCTCCATAATAATTTTTTTCACTTTCCCAACATTTTCATCGGTTTTTGATGTGCTGGGGCGTCCAGAGCGAGCGTCGTTATTCATATCTTCTTGACGTTTTATGAAAAGCTTGTACCACTTGTAAACATTTTTTTTTTACTCAGAGTACTCTCACCGTATGCCGCTGTCAACATTTTAAGTGTTTTTGAGAGCACTTAATTCCATTTTTTACACAAAATTTGGTGCAACTTCTTTGATCCATTTTTTTCGATAGTAGAAAATCGCCGAACACGCAAAAGAGTTGTATTATTTATGCCTCTCACAAACAAACTGAACGTGCTATATGGATAAAACTGTCAACGTATCTTCGAGACAAGTTTACCAACATAAAATAAATAATAATCGAAAGTCGGATGTACGTAGCCCGCGAAATTTGAGCACACCTCGTACGTAGCCCGCGAAATTTGAAAATTCACCTTATTTTTTGAACACACCTCCTACATACTGTAAACAAAGCACCGCAAATTGACCATTGAAAAAGCCTACTAAAAAATTCTCTTTTTGTCGGCCAGTGGAGTTCGAGCTCGATCTGTCATTTAGCTTTTTGTTACAGCTCTCAATTTTGTCTGTTTTTGCAATGGACAAAATATTGAATAAAGAATTTGTCACAAATTTTACGTTGCAAATAAAATTTTGTGTTCCGAATCGTTGCAAATATTACAGAAAGCTTGCAGTGAATCAACTTTATCAAAACTGTGGTGGAAGAAATACCTTGCTCTGGATGGCCGTTATCGTCTTCAATTGAAGTTAAACCGTTAAAATGAGGAAAATTATAATTATTCCTTTTTATATTTAAGAGAAATAACCTTCAAACTGAACAAAAACCAAGAAAACCATGTCAATATCTATTAAAGTAAAAGTCAAGGTAACGCTGACTATTTTCTTTAACTAGTGCCATAATAGACACTCCAAAATTTTTCCAGATAGTGATTCGACTAATAAAGAAATTCGTCGAAAGAAATCAGATTTGTGAAAAGCTCACTCACTCACTAAATTCACTATATTTGTGAACACATTTTGCAAAACAAAAAAATCAACGAATATTATAGAATACACATCGTATTCACCTGAAACCGCCCGGTAGACTTTTTCTCTTTCTAAAATTCAAATTACCACTTCAAGGCATTCGTTTTCAATCGATAAAAGACGGAAAGGAAAATTCGCTATGATGTCTTTCCGGAAAATGCATTAGAGATTGGATGTTTCGAAAGGGTCCTACTTTGAAGACTAATAATTGAACGAACAATAAACTCACCATTTTTTTGAACACACCTCGTACTTCGTATTTAAATGACCGACCGCCTTTAAATTGCAGTGGATTGTTGTGAGATACTTTTTCGAGTACGTTTTTGCATATTTCGGGCGGTACGTTTGGTTAATATCCGCGTAGACACAGTTTATGACGTAGCCATACAGAAAAAATCTAACGGCGTTAAATCGCTTGATTTTGGGTGACCAATTGACGCCGCCAACACTTGAAATTACGCTTTCTGCAAAATTCTTATGTCATAAAACCGAATTCGGTCGTGTTGAATCACATTTGAATCACCACTTTTGTAGTAAATTTTAACTATTTCTTGAGCGTTCTTCAGTTATTACACAATCCATATTCCTAAATGGCAAACCTATCACTAAATAAATAACACTTCACATGCAGGTATTTAACAGCTGACAGCTTTGCCAGACTGGTGGTTTTGAAACCACCATATGCAGAATCCTGATTCTTTTTAAAGTCAGAAATAATATTTACAAAAAAAAAAAAAAATGAATAAAAAAATAAAAATAATAAAAAAATAAAATGACAACAAAAAATAAAATAAAATAATAATAGTAACGATAACAACAAATAAAAATACTAAAAATAAAAAAAAATTAAGCTGATGAATATTTATGCGATTTATGAAGCACTATTTCAGTTATTATACTGTTGTTCTGTAGTCACCTATATAAATAAGCCTTCGAGGATTTAAATCCGAAATAAATTTGGAAATAAAAAAGGGCTACATCAGTCTCATGAGCAATAGGAATGAATTAATACTGTCAATACTGCACATCGATTAAACTGAAGACATCTACCTATACAGTTCGAATTTTAATCGAAATATATTCGATATAATTTTCATTTTTGATTTTCTTAGGTCCTTTCGGACTGAATTTATTGTTGAAATTCCACTATATTTGGCTATTTTTTAATTATACACTTTATAAGAAATTAGCAACAATTCATAAGAAAACTAGAAAAAAATTTTATGCTTATGAATGAACGAAAATTATATAGAGGTGTGATAAAAAAAAAACCTTTTTTTTCAAATTTCGTAATTTACGTATGTTAAATTTTCGGATTTTTTTCTGCTATATTGGTGCACATGTCTGTTATATATGTTGACAATATCAGCCATTTTGGATTGTCAGTTTGTTTTTGACAGATAAAACGGTTAGTCGTGTTTTGGTGTGCCCTTTGAATTTTTACTATTCGAAAAAATGGATCAAAGAAATTGTAATAAATTTTGTGTAAAAAAAATGAATTTAAATGTGCAAGGACATTTGAAATGCTGACTGTGGCATTTGGCGAGTCTACTATGAGCAGAACACAAGTTCAATTGTGGTATAACCGGTTTAAGGAAGGCCGAGAAGATGTCAATGACGATGCTCGTCCTGGTCGCCCGAGCACGTAAAGTTCGGTCAAATGTGAAGGTTTTGCTCATTGTTTTCTTCGATTGCAATGATGTGGTGCATCATGAATTCTTGCCACAAGGTCGTACGGTCAATAAGGAATACTACCTTGAAGTTATGCGGCGTTTGCGCGAAGCGATTCGTCGAAAACGCTCAGAATTGTAGAAAAACCAATCATGGATTTTGCACCATGATAACGCACCAGCTCACACATCGATGCTTGTGCGTGAGTTTTTTAGCCAAAAACAAAACCGCAATTATGCCTCAACCACCGTATTCACCGGACTTGGCCCCCGCTGACTTTTTCTTCTTCCCAAAACTGAAGACACCGATGAAAGGAAAGCGTTTTGCTACGATTGAGGAAATAAAAGAAAAATCGAAAGAGGACCTGTTGGCGATACCAAAAAGCGCGTTTTAGAAGTGTTGCGAGGATTAGAAGAAACGCTGGCACAAGTGTATTATATCTGAGGGGGACTGCTTTAAAGGATATAAAATAGAAATTGATGAATAAATAAATATTTTTTGAAAAAAAATTAAAAATAACGGTTATTTTTTGATCACACCGTATCTTATTCAAACACTCTAACTGCTTTATTTCGCCACTATAAAGTCTGTCATCTAATGTAACGTCCAACCAATATCTCCTCAAAATGTATTTAACCTTGATACTTCATGATCGCCTTTATATTAGTAGAAACCAGAACAAGTTAACAGCTCTACAATTGAGATTTTTTTTCTTAAAGCACCTGATAACATATAAATTGACTTCAGCGTTAGCATGTTTTTTATTCTCAAAAAAGAAAAAAAGAGAGAAAAAGAAAAAACCCAACGACAAAACCATCTGCCTTTAGGCCAACAACACAACACAGAGTTCCCGCATAAACTGATAACCCGTATTTTACGGCTCATTCATAAAAAAGGAATGCAATTCTCTTCTTTACAACATAAATTCATATTATTTAAATAGCATTAAAACTACATTAAATGAATGAATTTTAAATGAACTTTAATGGTCACCACTAAAGTAAATCGTATGAGAAATATCATTACTGATTGCACTCGATTCATAAGTAAATTCCATCCTACAATGTATCATCACGTAATGCTTTTGTTTTCCTTCAAAGGAAACCACGTCAGCGGTGAAATATAGCGAATTATGAGACTAAAAGTGGTAAAAGCCGGAGGTACAACATTTTAATTATATCATGCAATAAAAATGTATAAAATGAAATGCATATTTATGAACATGAGCAAAAGAATCTGGGGAAGACATCACACCAGCAACAAGTGGCAATCAGTGGGAGCGATGGAGGTATGGCAAGGATTGGAAAGGATAATTATACTGGAATCAAAAAATAGAAGGCAGCATTTTGACTGGAAAAGCGATAATATTATTTTAGTGTATTATGATCTAAGCAAGAAGTGAAATTACAAGAAATTTTATTGATTTTTTTTAATTATTGTGTAGTTCAACTGCTTTTATCGAAAATAGTTTGGTTATTTACATCACATCATCGAACTGTCTGGAACTATTTGGACCCAAGAATTTATGCAAGATTTAAATGTTATGCCATTTCTATGGTAAGAGTAATTGCTGGAAAAAAATCCTTTACAACTGACGGTTGATAAGAACAAAGTTCATTAGAAAGGATTATGGTTTACTAACAAATGGGTGATGATTTTTCGAACAAAGTAATTTTCAGCAATCAGGCTTTTTTCAACTTAACTGCTTTGTTAAATATTAAAGTAATTGTTGAAAAAAAAACTGATCGTTGATAAGGACAAAGTTCGTTAGAAAGGATTATGGTTTACTAACAAATGGGTGATGATTTTCCAAACAAAGTCATTTTCAGCAATCAGTCTTTTTTCAACTTAACTGCTTCGTCAATTATTAAAGTAATTTGTAAAAAAAATACTGACCGTTGATAAGGACAAAGTTCGTTAGAAAGGATTATGGTTTACTAACAAATGGGTGATGATTTTTCGGACAAAGTCATTTTCAGCAATCAGGCCTCTTTCAACTTGACTGCTTCGTTAATTATTAAAATCATCAATTAATTAATTGAAAACATTCAAAGGTGATTGTTGAGAGACATATAAACGAAGTGCGTTCAAAAATTAAAGTTAATTTTCATTTTTTTCAAAAAATATTTATTTACAAATATTCATCAATTTCAATTTCTCCTTCAAAGTAGTCCCCCTTAGATATAATACACTTATGATAGCGTTTTTTCCAACCCTCGAGGCAGTTCTGAAATGCACTTTTTGGTATGTCCTAGAGCTCTCTCGGCGATTCGGTTTTTATCTCCTCAATCGTCGCAAAACGCCGTCCTTTCATGGGTCTCTTCGATCTTGGGAACAGGAAAAAGTCACAGGGGCCCAAATCTGGTAAACACAGTGCTGAGGCATGTTGAGGGTTTTTGTTTTTGGCCAAATAATCTCTTACAAAGACAAGTGAGCAGGTGCATTATCATAATGCAAAGCCATGAATTTTTATTTCCACAAAGCGATGGAACCAATTTCTACACGTTGTTTCACTTAAAGCAGCATCTCTGTAAACGTTTTAAAGCTCTTGATGAGCTTCAGCCGCCGTTTTCGTCGATTGAAAGAAGAAAATCAATAATTCTAGCTTATAACGATTATTTGGCACAAAATCATACATCTTCACACAACAAAAACGTCAAAAGAAAATCACTATTGTGTCGATGCGGTATGTTTACTATATGCCTAAGCTTGGTTCATGGTTTAGTTTATGGCAGAATCGATTACCTCTTACAGCTGGCGCCCTCTATTCTAATAATAACTAATAATTCTAATAATTTTATTAGTTAAATAATAGACCGTCTTGAAAGATATTCAACAAATGCCGACATTATTCCGAGATCAGTAGAGTGTTGGAAAAAAGAGAATCAATCAACTTTTCTTAAATTGAACATTTTGAATGCTTTCCCCAATACACTTGTGCCAGGGTTTTTTCCAATCCTCGAAATAATTCTGACATGCACCTTTTCGTATGTCCTTGAGCTCTCTCGGTTATTCGGCTTTTATCTCCTCAATCTCCGCAAAACGCCGTCCTTTCATGGGATTCTCCAAATCTGGAGAATACGATGGCTGAGGTATGATAGCGGTGTTGTTTTTGACCAAATAATCTCTCACAAACAAAGATGAGTGAGCAGGTGCATTATCATGATGCAAAAGCGATGAATATTTTTTCCACAATTCCGGGCGTTTCTTTCGCATTGCTTCACGCTAGCGGCGCATAACCTCAAGGTAATACTCTTTATTTACCGTACGATATTGTAGTAGGAACTCCTGATGCACTATGCCATGGTAATCGAAGAAAACGAAGAGCGAAACCTTGAAATTTGATCGAAGTTGACGTGCTTTTATTGGTCTTGGCTCTCCTGGATTCCCTCCTGGACATTGGGACGATTGGATTTTGGTTTCGATGTCATAACCATATACCCATGATGCGTCACCAGTTATGATCCTTTAAAGCAAATCTGGATCATCGTTGACGTCATTCAACAATTCCTGAGTAATGCTCATACAAGGTTGTTTTGGTCAAAATTCAGCAATTTTGGAACGAACTTCGCTGCTACACGCTTTATGCCCAAAATTTTCGAAAAGATTGCATGGCATGAGCCAACCGATATGCCGACATCCTTGGCAACTTTTCTAATTGTGATTTGACGATTCTCCATAACAATTTTCTTCACTTTTTCAAAATTTTCATCGGTTGTTGATGTGCAGGGGCGTCCAGAACGAGCGTCGTCGTTCACATCTTCTCGACCTTCTGTGAAACATTTTTTAACATTTTTTTGACTCAGTGCACTCTTACCGTATGCCACAGTCAACATTTCAAGTGTTTTTAGGTACTTAATTCCATGTTTTACACAAAATTTGATGCAACTTCTTTGATCCATTTTTTTCGATAGCAAAAAATTGCCGAACACGCAAAACATTTGTCTTATTTATGCCTCTCACAAACAAACTAAACGTGCTAAACTCTCAACATATCTTCGAGACGAATGTACCAGCATAAAAAAAATAATAATCGAAAGTCGAATGTAAACACACCTCGTGTTCACAGATTTTAACGCTACGGTCGCTACATTCCGAAAAAATGCAATTAGTCACAGTTTATTTTATGCAGTGCATACATAAAATTGTTAGGCTCTATAACTTTTACACTGAAAGGAGTTTTGAAGAAAGAAGACTGCAGAAATGTTGTTTTATATTCAGCGAATATAAAACAATTCATAAAGGTAAACCCGGGTTTTTCGAGAACCCGGCGGACAATTTCGACACTATATTTTTTGTCAGCACCTTTTTGAACTTCTATGACCAATTTTGAATTCAGAGACAAAGGACTTTTTAGCCCGCTTGATATAAACGCATTTCAATATCCCATAGGTATGTTGAAAGGGTATTGAACTCTTTTTATTTATAGACATCGATTTTGTAGAAGTTGTAGAATCAAGTGCTCTATAATGAAGCTATTAAATTTCTTAAACTTTAGACCGCCACCTCTAAGTGCTACCATTCATTAAGCTACCCTCGTACGAAACATTAATAATTTCAAACCTTAAAGCAATGCCTAAGAATGTGAGATAGTTATGCTATTGTATAAATAAATAAATAAATAAATAATAATGTTTAAAATGTGTTTAGCGAATTAATTACCTTTGTATTACAGACTTTATTGTGTTACTATTATGAAATATTTGCCGCCAAACAGAATCGCAGACGCAAACTGTGAAAACCTGCACACTATTTGTGAGTCTGTGTGAGTTTGGTTGCATGTTGTGCCGTCATTATGTTCAGATACTACAAGTGCACATTTATTTTTTTTTCGAATATATAAAAATCAAGTCAAGGTACAAAAACCAAACTAAACTAAACCAAACTCCATACCATATCGCGTCACTGATTCCGTCCCCACTTCATGGCGCATAAATGCAACACATGCATGAAATGCCTGCCCCATGTGTACTGCAATTGTTGTTGTCGGTTGTCTTCTTGGTACTGCATGCTAGTGGCAGGCAACGATCTAAGCCAAGTTTAAGTCCAATGTTTAGCGAAAAGTGCATTGACTTACATAGCAGGCTCAGCAGTTTAGCTCAGAATACAGAGTCCACTGGTATTGGCCAAGAATTAAGACAAGTTGACTGGCTCATACTAGCTCGTACTATTGGCACCATAAAGTTACAGCTAACAAATTCGTATTCTTTGGTTTGCTTTTTATTTCGGCAACTTTTATGCGAATTGTGAATAGATTTACACAGTTTCTGCGGGGTGACATAACATTCAAAATGAAAGATGAAGTTGAGAGAAATAACACGATGACACTGAATATCATGAACTATGTTTCAACACCTGCTATGTAGCAAAGCTAAGAAAATTACCAAAAGAGAAAAGAACCCTTGGACACTTGATTTTGAAAGGTATTTGGACGACACCCTGTTGGAATGCTAAGATTTTAGTAATATATTTCAGCCCTTTATTTTACAGTACTGAACTGCTTAAATCAAGTGAATTCATGTAAACTAGAAAGTAAAGAAAAAACCCAACATATTCTCAGCACTATTATCCTTTAGCGATTCACACAGGAGTTTGGTAATGTGGATACTAAAATATATTCAATCCAGTTGCATCTCTTGATTAAATTTACCTTCTTTACTTTAGGATGATATGAACAGTTGGAATTTTGTGAATCCTACAATTGCCCTGATATTGGTTTGGGCTAAACTCTATCCCTAAGAGGGTACGAGAGGTGAGGATTATTGCCAAATGGGCTATGCCAATTCAAGCCACTCTTAGAGAGTACAACCCAAAAATTCTTTCATTCTATTTTTGGAAAAATTTGGGGGTACAGGTTGATATCCATATGTGGGAATATCTAAGACCACAATAGAAAACGACTTAAATGGAGTCAGGAAACCATTCGTATATTAATCACCATTCCATAGTGTTCACAAGTTATTGTTTATTCCCAAAACAGCAACTTACAAACACATTTCCAATTTTATACCACATCTACGTAACATCGATTTCTTACAAGACATACAGGGTGTCCGTCGGGAAGGTATACTAATTTGTTCATAATTTTTGATTAAATGAAAGGGAATGGATCTTATGTTGATAAATGTTTTATTTAATGTCGGCAATTATGTATGGAATACAATATCAGATAATTGTCCGCCTTTGTTAGCCTCCCAAATGATTTTTTCATGAAAATCGGGGTTGTCATGGGCGTAACATCCTATTGGCGTATGTACGGCGGCGTAAATGGTCTTGTGGAAGAAGCTCTTGCGTCAACTGAATCTTAAATGGAAACAAATGCAAATTCTTGTGCAAAATTGTGGCCAAAGTTGTTCGTTGAAGACCAAGCTCCTGAGCACTGCATCGAATTGAGGTTGATGGATTGTTTTGAACACTTTCTTGAGCAGCAGTAATGTTTTCAGCCGATCTTGAAGTACGTTGTGGTCCATGCTTGGCTGCAGACCCTCTTTCTTCGAAATCATTCACTACACGATAAATAGTGCGTCTTGTTGGCACGTTGTTTCTCTCAAAAATTTCACATAACTTTCTTATCGTCACAGTAATCGATAATTGATTTGGATAAAATTTTTTAACGATTAAAAAACGTTGGTTTATCGAATAGTTTTCAATAATAAATTTGCCACGTTTTTACTTCACGACTGTCAAACATGAACTGTCAAGACTAATGTTTACCAAAATGGCGGTAAAACAAAATAGTATATCTTCCCGACAGACACCCTGTATAATGTCATATAACGTGTATATCATAATACCAGAAAAACGATTTCTGAGCTCATTTCTTTTTCCTTGTAAGCATTGCACAGTAGGTGGTTTTGAAAAAAAAAATGGAAATGAATCTGCAGTTTCTAAACGGTTGGTCTGATTTACGGAATATATTCAGGTTTTAGTCGGATAACAAATTAAGAAGTTGTATCGTTTTAAAGTTTTCAAATTCCCGAGGTGCCCTGTTTTGAGGCATTGTGGCGCAGTAGTCTTTGGAAATATAAGGTCCTTATGTAAAAATATAAGATCCATATCTTAAACTCGACGACACCTCAGTCATATCAAATTTCATCAAAATTGGATCACCCGTATAGAAACTGCAGATTTATTTCCATTTATTTTTTCAAAACTACCCTCTTCATACATCAGCACACCATAGATCTATTGAGACCCCCGCGTGGCGATTTCCGGAGCCAAGCTAACTCAAAATACCCTCTCTTAATCACTTTATGATGACGCCTGCCACCCGTACTGAAATAAGATTGACAGAGATTAGTAGCAAAGTCGTCACCGAAATGAAATGAAATTCGAAAATTGTTTTGATTTGTTTTAGTTTCTGGAATTTAAATCAAATATATACAAAATATTTATACTAATTCCGAAAACCGAATCGAAATTGTATTGAATTTGGCTTCCGTTTCATGTAACAGAAACGAAATTGCAGACAATTTTGTATTTATTCATACGCCCTAAATTAAATTAGAAATAACTTTGATTTTCATTCAGTTTAAGAAACATATCTTTGTATTTTATATGAAATTATTTAATTTAAAAAAACACGCATAATTTTTGAGTAGCTAAATTAAGAAAATAAATTATTTAAACCAGTTTTGCTTTTTGCCCTCTGGTGTCAGCCATTTCTTCTGCGTAGAAACGAAACTTCATTTGGTGCCGAAGAATACTAAGAAGATTCCGATTGAAGATTCGAACCTCCATAAGCCAAAACTGAAATATGAAAACACCCCATCCAGATCTATTTGTTATTTTGTTTTGTGAGAGAGTAACAAAACAACTGATACGAAGAGTCCCCTCTTATGTAAATTTCTGATTCACATTACATACTTAAAAATACATTTTCGTATTAGGTTTACAAAACAAAATATCTGTTTCATTATCATGTTTCGATGAAGAGACGGAATCAATTTAGGTTTCTGATTTCGTTTAAGGTAAAACCCGAATTAATGTATGAAGTGAGTTATTGATTCTAATATGAATCAAAAACGGATTACTAAGTTAATTTGAAGAAATTTACAATATCAAAACCGACTAAAAACGAGCCTAATTATAATGAGTGTGAATGTAATTTGAAATGAACGACTTCGGTGCTGTTGCCATCATATAAAATATTGTTAAATTATTAATTAAATAACCGATTTCTTTACATTATCGTTTCGAGGAAAGCGGGAAAACGCGCTTTATTGTTGTTTGCTTCCAGTTTACGGTACCTCAATATTCTCATGAAAGTCGACCGTGTGAATTCGTTACTCTGCTTTTGTTAAATCTCCGCTTGTAAGAAGATAAATTGTTCAAAGTTTTCTAGCCGATACAATATTTGCTGCATATTGATCCGGAAATCAATAATATTTTTCCAAATAAGTCGAATTGGGTTAACGAAAGCCAACATACTAAGTGGATGGTGTTTTAAAGTGCAAGAAAGTGTTTAAAATGGGTAGTGCGAAGCCGGAACAAGTATCTTCATCAAGGGACTACATTTTAGCTTACCTTTCAGGCTGAATAATCACACAGACGTTCGAGTGAAAGCACTGGCTGATTAGAAAGATGCTGAAGTAACTATAAAAGTAGACATGGAGACGGCGATTGTTGATATCACTGGTTTTACTTGTTTTTATTACCACTATGAGGGGGTCATCCAATCTGATATGCCTGACACGCAGTGGGGGAATACATTTGTTATGAAAACCTGTGCTTAGACTATGCCTAATTTTGTGAAGATTCTTGTGTTGCATACATGGCAACGCTGCAGCGCAATGAAACGGATACTTTGGCGGAATGCGGTAAGGAAAATAATAGAGAGTTAGACAGTTTTTGTAAATGGATCAAATGCTATTGGGACGATAGAATAAAGAGGATACATAATAGAGGCGAAGAACAAAAATTCTATCAAAAGACGAGAAGTAAAATTTCTGTACCTGTAGAAACAGTGTCAAATATGCAGGATATACTAAAAGAATGGAGAGGATATCTTTACAAGGTGATATCTCTCAAACGTAATACAAATAAAGAAATCGGCGACGGCATTAACTACCCACTATAGAGTCAAAGCGAGGACATGATACCTATATGGGCGCTACGAAATAACCTTGAGATGAGTTAATACCCAAAGGGAAAAAATGAAATTACAGCTGAAAAAACTTTGAAAAATATTTGGGCATAGTTTCACCTTTTGTGGGTATTATACGAGTATTTATATTGAGGAATATTTCAATTTGTTTGTTTTTGGAGATTCTTTTATTTAATTTGGACGTTAATTTACTTCGCCGAAATGGGATTTTTGTAAGTTTTACAAATTATGAAAAGCCACACATACCATCATTATGGAGTAAAAAACATAATATTCAGAAAATATAAAGATATTGAAATGGAGTTTGAAATTATAAGGGTGTCCCAACAAGAACGCAAGATTTAAATTTGGCGCCATTCAAAGTGTCATTGTTTGACATTTGAACAATTGTTATTGTTTGTTAGCAAAAAGCAGGAGGTTAGTAAAAATGAAGCGCTACACGAATGAACAACGCATTCTCATTGTGAAATTGTTTTACCCAAATAGTGAAAGTTTTGCGGCAAATTGCGATCAGTTTGGGGTCACAATAATCCTCCAAAAGAGTCAACTGTAAAAAGATTAATGGATTAATGGAATGGATAATGGATTTGCCAAAACTGGCCCAGTTAGTGATGTAAAGACAACAACGCGCCTTCGACCAAATGTCGCACGCAGCTGGACGTGATGATGTCGCTCAAACTCCATCCACCTCAATTCGACACCGAGCTCAGCAAATTGATGTCTCCAAATCCACTTTGCAGCAAATTTTGATGAAAGATTTGCATCTTCGTGCATACAAAGTTCAATTGACTCAGGAACTGAAGCCAGGAAGACCATGGACAGCGAAGGGAGTTCGTTAATTGGATATTGGAGAGACAACATGAAAATACTGATTTTGCCGATAAAATCATCTTTAGCGACGAGGCCCATTTCCATCTTGATGGCTTCGTCAATAGGCAGAATTGTCGCATTTGGGGTCAGGAAAATCCTCGAGTGATTCACGAGAAGCAAATGCATCCTCAACGTGTCACTGTGTGGTGTGGATTTTGTACTGGAGGAATCATTGGACCTATTTTTTCTATGAAAATGAGGCATGTCAAGCGCAAACAGTCGATGGTGTTCGGTATCGTAAAATGATAACCAGTTTTTTCGTGCCTAGAATTGAAGAAATGAATGTGGAGGGCATGTGGTTTCAACAAGACGGCGCCACATGTCATACAGCCAGAGAAACAATTAAATTCTGCATCAACCATTTAAATATAGCGTTCTTGTTGAGACACCCTTTATATAATAATCCAGTTATAAATGCTGCAGGAAATACTGTAAATTTCAGGTGCACTTGATGAATAGGGAATATTTGAAAGTGATGACTTTGAAGATTTCACATGATTTATATGAGGAGTTAAAGCCCTTAATAAGATTACGGCAAAGTGTACGGAAAGTGGGCATTCTTTAAGAGAATTGAATGCTTTGTGCAACATCAAATGAATCTGATGATTGTCTGATGTTGCACAAAGCCGGCAGTTCTCTCAAAGAATGTCGGAACTTTTTTAACCGCTGCAGTTTGCACAACTATAACATGTATGCTACCAAGTAATGTCTTACAATAATAAAATATCAGTTATGACAAAACAAAAAAAAAGCGTCGCAGGCGATTTTTTCTACCGAATTTTCCGAATTCTTTATTCAGAGTTTTTCAAATTATCAGCAGCTACAACTTAAGTGTAATTACGCTTACGCAATTTGAAAAGAATAATAAAATCAGAAAGGTATACAAAATTGAACAATTTTTTGTACCAAATTTTCTAAATATTTTTCCGAAAGTTTTTATTGCACAAACGACTAAATTTTTGTTCCAAGTTTTTTTTTTTTTAATTCTCAAAAGTGATGACTATAGGGTTCAGTTAATTATTCATTATATTCAAATGTGATGGAAAAAGTGCCACAAAAAAGTGCAAAAATTTGGCTTAAAAAATTGAACCATTATTTGTAACAAATTTACGGAAATTTATCAACATATTTTAATTGCACAATTACGTAATTTGTGGCACCAAGTTTTTTGAATTTTTTGGTTATACTTCAGTTGTGCAATTTCCTCAACTTCAAAATATATTATATAGGGTGGCGCATAAGTAATGTTAAGATTTTATCAGTGAATACATTTTTTGTTTAAGTCTTTCTTTTCGTCTTTTTACAGAATTAACTAAATAATAATTGGGAAATTTATGATATAAAGGCTCAGTACAGAACAAGGAACTAAATCTGTTCAATTTTGAACAGACTGACTTTGAAAGTCAGCATTCGCTTATTCAGATCATATCGAAATTTCTTTCATGTTCGACATGCTCCTAGCGCTCCAACAATTTACCGACTGGTTTAGCGTTTTGGACTGTCTGTGATCCTCTACGTGCTGGAGGACCTCGTGCAGTTCGAAATGAAGTAACCACTGCTCGAGTGCAAGCAAGTATTGAAGAAAACCCCGAAACTTCAACCAGGCGACGTTGTCAGCAGTTAGAGATGTCTAGGCGGTCTTTGCAAAGAATTTTACATATGTTACATCTTTTCCCATATAAGATGCAATTGGTTCACGAGTTAAAACCAAATGATGCACAAGAAAGCATTCAATATAGTCGCTGTTAACGTTACTTATGCGCCACCATATATAAATTGTCCATATATGTATAGGTATATTTAAATTTAAAAAGGAGATACCGTTCAAATGTTTTAGTACTTTGTTTTTTGTTAGTATGAAGACATAAAAATATTCGCTCTTTTAATTAGGTTTAATTTGGATATTATTTGTTTTTTTTTTTTTTTTTTGGGTTTAATAATATTATTTTTAATAGAGGAATTATTTCTTTATGAAATAAAGTTCAAAGTTTTAGGGCTGATTTCATTCTATATTTGAAGAGTTTTTTTTTTTTGCGGAAGTACTTTAATTTTTTGGTCCATAGATTTATTTCATTTTCTTTGAATGTTATTTAATAAAGAATTACTTTATTTCTTGTTGGCCTGTTATTTCATTTGGAGACTATTCCATTTCGCCAGTCACGCGACTTAAGAGCAACAAAGAAAGCTATGAATTCCGACGATCTGCTGTCACAGTTATTTCAGGCCGAGGGCGGTCGCAAAACTAGACGACTTGACATATAGTTCACCATCTATATGTCAAGACGGCTAGTTTTGGAACTATTTTGCTGAAAAGTATTTCTGTTTGAGCCATCAAATAGAAACGGTCTCAGTGAATTTGTAAACATGGAAAAAATTGGTCACCGTTATGTAATTCAATATTTCCATTTGAAAGGTTTCAGTGCAACCAATATTAGAGCCGAGCTAGATTCTACTCTGCGGGTGTCTGCTTCTTCGTTTACGACTGTAAAATATTGCGTAGCAGAGTTTAAACAAGGCCGTACGAGCTGCCAAGTCGAACACCGTTGTGTTGGTCGACCAATTGAGGTGTTCACGTCAGACACGGTTAAGAAAATATACAAAATGGTATTCGATGCGTGAGCTAGCTGAAATGATAGGCACTTCAAAAAGTAATATACATCATATTTGAAGATGAGAAAGCTGTGGGCAAAATGTGTGCCCCGCTTGCTTTTAATAGAGCAAAAACAGCGTCATGAAGATGCTTCAGTAGAGTGTTTGGTGATGTTTCATCGCAATTAAAACGAATTTTTGCAAGGCCGGGGGTTGACATGGATCCATCATTTCACATCAGAGACAAAGGAACAGTCAAAGCAGTGGACTGAAAAAAGAGATTCGAGTCCAAAAAAGGCGAAGACGGTTCCATCTGCAACCAAAGTCATGGTGTCTTGTTTTTTTGGATGCACAAGGAATTATTTTTGTTGATTATCTTCAGAAAAGAAAAAACCATTATGGGGAAAATTATGCTAATTTATTGCAGAACTTAGGTGACAAAATTATAGAAAAAAGACCGCATTTGGCGAAAAGGAAAGTCTTGTTTCATGAAGACAATGCTCCAGTTAACACATCCACTACTGCGATGGCCAAAACAGATGAATTAAAATTCGGATTGCTTCATCACATCATATTTGCCAGATTTAGCTCCTTCGGACTATTTTCTATTTTTAAACTTGAAAAAATGGATCGGTGGTTAAATATTTGCCAACAATGAAGAGGTGGAGTCTGCGGTTGATGACTACTTTAAGGAGTTTGAAAGTTCTTATTATAAACAGGATGTAGAGGATATTCAATATCGGTGGAAAAAGTGTATCGAGCTAAAAGGAGATTATGTTGAAAAATAAAGAACATTTTTCTCACCTTGTTTTGTGCCTTCTTTGTTAGGTCGGCCAGTTTTAGGGTACATACATAGGTTCTTTGACACAATCTGAAGAATTCGTATCTGATCTCTAATCTAATTGCGCGCCGATAATTTACGCATTTTACTGCAGCCTTCCCAAGCAATGAATTGGTAATTTCTCCTCTCCTAGCACAAGAAATGTCAAAGAAAGTCACTGAATACATTACTTGCTTTTCGGCCCTTAGATTAGAACATGAGATTACATTTCCAACAAAATTTTTCATTCGTTCAATTAATTTCTGTTTGATTGTTATTGGACAAACAAATCGCCGTAGTTGCACACACATATCGTCGGCTAATAGTTGACATTAAAACGCTGCTATACTCGTATGATTATTTCTGGAAATGGTGTAATTCTATGCTCGCATACAAACCCCAGTAGTTGCATACCAACCAGCGAAATAAAAATAAAGATTTTCTTTTCAAGGGAGCCTCAAGGTTTTCCATGTACCAACTTTTTTTTTGTTATTATTGTGAATTTTGTGCAACAGAAATATTTTGCTTTGTACTTGTTCCTTTGTTGTTGTTCTTGGTGTTGTTGTTGGTGTTCGTTTCGAGAGATGGTAACTTGGAAACAAATGATGTGTTTGCGCATGTGCAAAAGCTTGAATAATGTAACGTAACTTAACGCTGCACGGTTACGAGATAACCAACAACAGAAGAAAAAAACAGCCACTAACGAAAAGACCCAAGATGACAGCGGAAAGATAATAACAAATGATGACGCTAAACAGAGCCGTCGTAATTATTGGGATCGCACATAGATTAGTACGAAATGAAAGAAAGAATGACTGTAATTGGAATCAGATCGTCCATTTAATTAAATATCTCGACGATGAAATTGGATGTTAATCGCAAGACCCTCCATTAATTGCATAATATTGGGATAAATTAAAACAAAATTGCACTTGTAATTGTCGTTATGAGGGCAATACGCGATCTAACAAAGAAGAGCTTGAAACCATTCTCTTTATTTTTCAACATTATCTCATTCAATACACTTTATCCAGCGTTATTCAATAGCTTGCATACCCTGTTTACAGTAGGAACTATCAAACTCCTTAAAACAGTCATCAACTGCAGACTCCACCTCTTCTTACCACCAGGCTGTTTTTCAAGTTTGGAAATAGAAAACAGTCCGGGGGTGATATATCTGGCAAATAAGCTGCGTGAGGAAGCAACTCGAATTCTAATTTATTAATTTTATAGGTCACAACAGTGGACGTGTGAACTGGGGCATTGTCTTGATGAAAAAACACTTTCTTTTTCGCCAAATGCGGCCTTTTTCCACAATTTCATCACCTAAACGCTGCAATAAATTATCATAACATTCGCTGTTAATGTGTTTTTCCATTCTAAAGATAACTAATTAAAACAATACCATGCGCATCCCATGAAACAGACGCCATGACCTTGCCTGCAGATGGAACCGTTTCGCCTTCTTTGAAAACGGTACCCAATTCCAGTCCACTGCTTTGACTGTTCCTTTGTCACAGATATGAAGTGGTGGACTCATGTCTCATCCATGCTTATAAATCGAAGCAAAAAATTGACGGCCTTATTGCGGTGAAGCATCACTAAACACTCTACTGAAACACTTCACGACGCTGGGTTAGCTCTATTAAAAGTAAGCGCGGCACCCATCTTGCGCATAGCTTTCTCATCTTCAAATATTCGGTCAATATACGATGTACGGGGTGTGATCAAAAAGTAACCGTTATTTTTAATTTTTTCAAAAAGGATTTATTTATTCATCAATAACTATCTTGTCCACTTCAAAGTAGTCTCCTTCAGATATAAGCCACTTAAGCCAGCGTTTTTTCCAATCCTCGAAACACTTCTGAAACGCGCTTTTTGGTATCACCAACAGCTCCTGTTTCGATTTTTCTTTTATCTCCTCAATCGTAGCAGCACGCTTTCCTTTCATCGGTGTCTTCAGTTTTGGGAAGAGCAAACAGTCAGCGGAGGCCAATACAGTGAATACAGTGCGTTATCATTGTGCAAAATCCATGATTGGTTTTTCCACAATTCTGTGCGTTTCTGACGAATTGTTTCGTATACCAATCTAAAATGCGGACAGATCAATATAATGCCAATTACGATGAGCTGATAATAAGAATGTATCGGCTCTTAAACACGAATTGCTTAATCGGACACAAGCCAGCGATTGGATTTAAGCGTATAATTTCCGATGTTAACAAAATGTGGTCCAGGGTAAGTTTTGAATATATTGCATATAAGGTCCTGTCGAATATGGTATGGGAAAGATTAATATCTAATACACTGGACCTGATTGCATTTCATAAAAAACGTTAACGGCGACTATATTGAATGCGTTCTTGTGCATCATTTGGTTTTAGCTCGTGAACCAATTGCATCTTACATGGGAAAAGATGTAACATACTCGTATGTAAAATTCTTTGCAAAGACCGCCTTGACATCTCTAACTGCTGAGAACAGTTGGCAGGGGGTTTTCCTCAATACTTGCTAGCACTCGAGCAATGATCACTTCATTTCGCACTGCACGAGATCTTCCAGCACGCGGAAGATCACAGACAGCCCCTTGTTGCCCAAAACGCTGAACCAATCGGTAAATTGTTGGAGCGCTAGGAGCATTTCGAACATGAAAGAAATTTCGATATGATCTGAATAATCGAATGCTGACTTTCAAAGTAAAATTGAACAACTTTGTTCTTTGTTCTGTGCTGAGCCTTTCCATCATAAATCCCCCAAGTATTATTTAGTTAATTCTGTAAAGAGACGAAAAAAAAGACAAACAAAAAAATGTATTCACTGATCAAATCTTAACGTTACTTATGCGCCACCCTATAGTTTTGGACTGCCAATTAGCCGGATAATGACAAATCCCGAAAAATGCCCCAAGAAATAAGATGGACAGGAAATATTCGACAATAAAGATATTAGGCTGTGCATCTGCGTTTGATATTCCTGTGAATGAAATTACCCATATTGCACTGAAGGATGTCGTAGGCAGCATGTGCAAAATACTTATGATGATAATAATGACCGCTATCTTCTTTAACTAAAGTCATTTTTTACTTCTATAAACTGATGCTGTTGGCATCATTGATCGAAAATCGCGGAATTTTACTGCAGCCTTCTCAAGTATTGTGAATCAATCAGCGAAAGTGGCTTTGAAGGTAAAGTCAGTGTGGCTGTCTGAATAGACAGACTCACTTAGACTCTGTAGTCCATTGTGTGACTACGGAAACTAGAGATAAGGGTGCCCCTAGTTATATCATCCTAAGCCCCTCAAGAAGCTCTTAAGTCGGACAGTATCTATATTGTCCAGTTCTCCCAGGTCCTTAAAGAAATAAGAGCCAAGTGTTGATGCCCTCCTGTTCGCCTGGGTAGGATATTTGCAGAGAAGATGTTCTATGGACTCCTCCTACTCTTCATCCCTACAACTTCTACAGAAATCACTAGTCGCAACCCTCAATCTCACTGCATGTCTTCCAATCAGACCGTGTCCCGTCATGATAGATACAAGCGATGAGACGTCGGGTCTTAATAGCGACAGCAGTGTGTGTGAATGCTTCAGACCTAGACGAGGTCACATCCGTCTGGATTGATCACAGCCCAGGACAGATGCCCACATACCATTTGCAATTAAAAGTGCTCCACCTCGCGGTAGGAGTTTGCAAGTGGCCGGAGGCATGCCCATGGACTCCAACTAGGGTGGAGTCCGTAAGGCTTTGAGGGTGACTGACAACAAAACCAAGTTATTTGTTTCGACGAGAGAAAAGTTTACTCCTTTCGAATGCCGCTTCAACATTGACAACAATAATTTTGAAGTGGTGGATAAACTTATCTACCTCTGTTCCGCTGTATATAAATGGGGAAAATGACGTAAGCCTAGAAATTTGGAGCAGAGAATTGTTTTTATTATGGGCTAAGCAAAGAATTTAATGGCAAAGTTTTCCCTGGACGAACAAACAACGAAATATGCCAGAGACATGCTATAGCTGACTTACTATACTGCAGAGAATTAAGAGTCATTGAACAAACAGACTATGATCTCGGAAGCAGTAAACAAAACTCCACTGAATGGACCACGTTTTTAAGATATTAGACATTAGAGTGACTTTATGAGGTATTAGCGCCGTAGACCAAACCGCCTGGAATTCTTTCCTACGTGTTCCTTTTAACAGCTGATAATTTCAGCCGCCTTTTAGGTAAGTAAAAAACAAATCCTCAGCGAGCTTGTAAACAATCAATTTAAAAACGCCGTGTCAGGATAGGCTCTAGCCTCGATACAACCAGCAATATTTTTTTGCTCGGCTATCAGTTCGAAATTAAACAGTCGGCGAATCTAAAATATGTGTCCCAAACTGGCGCTAGGAGACATCCTTAAAAGTTAGGTCCCTTTTAGTGAAGCTATGTCGGTAAGAATATAAAATTAAAATCCCAGCAATATCGGCATATGTTTCCCGACAGGAAGGGAATTCCTGATGAAAAAATCCATCAAATTATTATCTAAAATCATACTTTGACCTGTCGCTCATTTTTGCTCCCCCCTCATCCCCTCCTAGCACACGACTCTGTCTTCAAGGAACAATTGCATTTGCAATGGGTGATAGAATTCATGTTTGCCGCGTTAAAATTTGTAATTCATTGTTGTTGAATCGCCCCCTCTTCAGTTCTCCCTTCCTTACAGCCTACACATCGCTATTGCTGCTCAGCTTGCAATGCTAGTTATAGTTCGGGGTGGTGATAGCGATGGTGTTTTTCTGCTGTTAGGTCTTGTATTTCTTTATCAGGCATTTCAGTTTCTTTGGCAAACGAACAAGTGTTTGATTGTGTTACCAACTAATGTTGCTGCAGCAGTTGTTCTGTTGCTAAAGTAATTGATGTTGTTGGTGGCATAGTAGGTGCTGGTGTCGGTGGCGATTAGTGTTGCCGGTATCTCGTCCGTTCGTTTGTCTTTTCGCTCGTATAATTCTGTTCGATATTTCCACACCACCGCTTACAGAGATCTCTTCAATTCACGTTTTTATTTTAATCTGAGTTTTTATTGAAAGGTGACGATAACTTTTCATATTTTATTAGACAAAGTAATATAAACTCCTCGCAACAACGGAGAGCATCAACAGGCACCACTTTAAGATGTGAATACGGACAGATACTCGTATGTAAATGCTTCAAGATTTGTCTTTTTATTTACACTTTTGTGATTTCTAATGGAATTCTATTTGTAGATAATGACGCCAGTTATCAACATCAGTTGTGGCTTCAGCCAGAGGTTCTTTTTCAAATGTGTTCTCTGTTGTATCTCCCAGATGGCTTTTAAATTGTTTAATAGTTTTGGGGAGGTTCCATCTTATGTCTTCATTTTTTTTTTTGGTCAAAAGACTGACACTAACTGATTTATGAACGTTTTTTCTTTAAATTTTATTGCAATCATGAATAAATTCTAACTATCTACCTATAGTATGGATAGTGACGTTCGAGTATATTATACACACATGGAATTTGGAAGCTACAGAACATTATGACTTCCATCCAGTAAAGGCCAGAATGATGTCATAAATAAAATGAAATTTTGTATTAGAGTTAAAAATTTATCAGTTAGCATAAGCTATTGAATAGTAAGCCAGTTATAATTACATCTCGGCGTTAAAGCAAAAACATTATTTGAAAATGCAAACCTTAGATTAATTTCTGCCAAATATGAAATCACGCAGTCCATTACGAAAAAAGTCAAATTTTTTTTTTGATAATAATAGCAGAATATTGAAAAGCGTAGTGTACCATTCCTTCTGTAATTGATTATATAGAGTTAGCAAAGTAAAGTTAAACAAAACACTCATAAAGCTAAGATTTCAATGAAACTTTTTACGGGTATATAAAGTTTGGACTTTGCCATTCTGGCCACCTCTGCATTGGTTGCAGTGAATCCTTTTGAGGTAGTTTTCCACCATTTTTCGCACATTTCGGTGATAGCTTGAGAAATGTTGGTTTTTAAATGCTCTAGCATTTGGGGGTTATCCGCATAAAAACGGTCTTTGACGTAGTCTCTCAAAAAAATATAACGGCGCCAAATTGCATGATCTTGGTGGCCAATTGACGTCGTCAAACGTAAAATTACGCTTTCTGGAAACTTCTCATGCAATAAAGCCAAAATCGATTACGTTGTGTGGCTCGTAGCACCGTCTTGTTGAAACCACATATCCTCCAGTTTATAATCTTCAGTTGCAGGCAAAAAAACAAAATCGTTTATCCTACGGGCAAGTGCTCTGAAACGACGGTAACTGTTCTTCCAGCGTCATTTTCCAAAAAATACGGCCCAATGCGCATCAAGCAGTCACTTTTTCCAGCTACAATGGCTTTTCCACAGTCACTTCTGAGTTCTTCAAGCCTCATATATGACAATTTCCTGATGCACATTTGATCGAACTTGACGTGCTTTTTTGGTCTTGGCTCTCCTGGACTCATGATTCGTCACTAGTTATGGCCCCTTTAAGCAAACCCGGATCAACGTTGACGTCATTCAACAATTCCTGAGCGATTCTCATGCGACGTTGTTTTTAGTCAAAATTCAGAACGAAACTTCGCCGCCACAAGCTTCATGACGCTTCATGAAAGAATGGTAATTATTGAATTTTCATTACTTTTGAATTCTAATTTCGTATTTAAAAAGCGCGTAAAAGTATCATTAACTTGTGTACGTTTTGGATGGATTTCCCGGGTTCACTTCTTTAACAGAATGTGCAAATTCAAAATAAACACCTATAGCATCAAGAATTTCTACCTGATCTTCTACCAGATGATATTTAGACTCATCTACAGAGTGGCGCAATAGAACGTGCATATTTAAAAAATAGATTAAAAACTAAATACAAAAGGTATGGTTAAAATAAATCTAAGGCATTGTAGAGTAATAAATGGAGTTTATTTTTTAAAAATAACATCATCTAAATGGTGACCCTCTCTACGACGGCACTCCTCTAACCGCAAACGAAAATTATTGAAAACTTTCTTCAGTAATACTGGTGTAATGGCTGCCATTTCACCACGGTATCCCCACAAAAAAAGTCAAGAGTCGTCAAGTCTGGACTACGTGGGGGCCATGGGATATCACCTCTTTTCGAAATCAGTCTGCCAGGGAACATCTGCTTCACCACCGCCATGGAGTCATTTGATGTGTGACAGGTAGCTCCATCTTGTTGGAACCAAGTTCTGGAATTCACTATTTTTGAACTTTCACGTTTTGGCCCCGCGCATTTTCGAAGAAAAAAGGACCAATTATTCCTCTACCAGAGATTGCTGCCCATACTGTCACTTTAGGACTATGCAATGGTTTCTGGTGTCTGATTTTGGGATTTTCACTGTTCCATTAACGATAATTTTGACAGTTTACGAACTCATTCATAAGGAAATGAGCCTCGTCAGAGAAAAGGATATTGTCAAAATTGGAAATTGTTGAACCGGTCTCTTGAAAACGCTTTACCCATATTTTAATTAAATTAGCACTCGGAGCTTCAGTAATTCGCCGTAGTCCATATTCAGCACAATATAGTCGCCTAGTAGCAATATATATGTATGAACGAGAGTTCTCGTAAAATGCGCGCACGCAAAATGCGCGACGCTTCCCGTCGAAGTGATTCATAGCGACTAAAACTCCATGAGCCCGCCAACCCAACGATAATCTCGGTTGAGGCAATAAAGAATTCGGTTGTCTCATCTACAGCAATCATAAGTGCGTATGGCTTAGTTTTGATATAATAATCGGAAAAACTATAACTTTTTTGGTTGTGGCAACCGTATAAAAAAAAATTTGGTTGCGGTAAAAAAAAAAAAAAATCGGTTTCTAGAACAGTTGAAACAGTTGAAAAGTTGATAATTACTACCGAATTAATACAGCGTGTGCGTCGAGAAGGTATACTACTTTATTTGGTTTATAATTTTTGATTAAATGAAAGAGAATGGATCTTATATTGATAAACGCTTTATTTAATGTCGGCAATTATGTATGGAATACAATATCAGATAAATGTCCGCCTCTGTTAGCCTCACAAATGCGAGCCCTTTTGAGCACATTTTTCATTACATTCTCACACATTTCATGCGGTATTTCATTACTTTAATCACGAATATTTTGTTTGAGTTGCTCAAGCGTTTCTGGTTTGTTTGCATAAACTTTGCTTTTCAGATATCCCCATAAAAAGAAGTCCACAGCAGTCAAATCAGGCGAGCGTGGAGGCCAATCAACATCACCATTTCTTGAAATAACTTGTGGAAAGAGGTCTCGCAGTAATTTCATTGTAATTGTAATTGGCTGTAAGTGATGTGGCACCGTCTTGTTGATACCACGTGTTAATCAAGCCCAAAGCATGCAGTTGTGGCGTTAAAAAGTTTTGAATCATATTACAATACCGTACCCCATTGACAGTTACCGTTACACCGTTTTCAGTTTCAAAGAAGTGAGGTCCAATGATTCCCCTGACCAAATTGCACACCAGACTGTCACTTTTAATTAACTATTCTGTTCATTCCCATATCCATTCAAATGAAAATGTGACTCGTCACTCATTATGAGTTTTTCATGAAAATCGGTGTTGTCATGGGCGAGCTATAACATCTTATTGGCATTGTGGAAGAAACTCTTGTATCAACTGAATGTTAAATAGAAACAATTGCAAATCCTTGTGCAAAATTGTGGCCAAAGTTGTTCTTTGAACACTTTCTTGAGCAGCAGTAATGTTTTCAGCCGATGTTGCTGAACGCTGTGGTCCATGCTTGGCCCTATCAGCTACAGACCCTCTTTCTTTGAAATCATTCATTTATTACACGATAAATAGTGCGTCTTGTTGGCACGTTGTTTCTCCTAAAAATTTCACGTAACTTTCTCATCGACACAGTAATTGATAATGGATTTTGATAAAAATGTTTTAACGATTAAAACACGATAGTTTATCGAATAGTTTTCAATAATAAACTTGCCACGTATTTACTTCACGACTGCCAAATATGAACTATCAAGACTAATGTTTACCAAAATGGCGGCAAAACAAGGTAGTATACCTTCCCGACGAACACACTGCATCAAATTTGCTTTCTGTGACCAAATTCTTGAGAATATCGGTGTAGGCAATTGAAGCAATGTCAAATTCAGTAGTTGGAATCGAAACAACATAAAACTCTGAATCAACCGACTTTGGGCCAATAACGCGTTCATATCTCATTTTTGCCATGAAAAGAATTTTAACGATTTTAAAGGCTTTGTAAGGGCAGCAATCATATGCCTTCTACAGACATTTGTAATCTGTTTCTTTCGCTTCCTCCTTTTTTTCTTACTTGGATTTATGTGCACATGAAGCTTATCGCGGCTATAGGGTCATTAACATAGCCAAATCGAAACACAGGGTGTCTAATAGTCTTTTTTTTTGTCAAAAAGACCAACAGTTTTTCAGCTCTTTGGCCTGAAAAGTACAAGCAATAAACGGACTTGTTGTTCTTGCCTGATTGTAAAAATGTTTTATTTTCTTACCCTAAAAAGAAATGATGAGGTTAGAGAATCGAAAATGCGTAAATTTTGTTTTTTTTTTTTGTGTCAGTTGGCCGTTTTGTTTGAACGATTAAATGAAAGTTTTGTAAAAATGAATAAAACGACCTTATTTGTTTTTAATTAGAGAAAACGTGTGGCTACCGTTTTGGGAACTTCTTTCTGTAAAACAAACGAAATGTTTGTATCGGATAAAGTAAGCATCATAAAGACCAATCACCGATATGCTATTAACGAAACTTTGTTGTCAACATGAGTGTTTGTAAGATTATGCGTACTATTGGAAGCAGATGCAGTGGAAACCGTCGATGTTTTGGGTACCTCAGTTTTACTCAGCATTAAGGAGGGATCTTGTCTACTAATTGCACATTATCACGTCATAAAATATCTAAATAGATACCGCTGGAATAAAGTAAGAAAAATCAAAAAAAAGAAGCATCAGAACAGATATTTCTGATGAGGCCAGTCTTCACTTAACCCTACTTTAAATGCTAATGGCCCGTAAATAGCATTCCCTAAATTCTATCGCCACTCCAACACCTACGCCAAAATAACTAACCTAGTCCATAACTACATTATAATAGAACCAGCTAACATTTTGTTCAAGATAATATTAAAATTAGATGAAAGCGACTTATTGATACAATCTTATGTTCACAATTAATGATTTCTCCGAACACAGAGCAATAATTAACAAAAGAAGAGAGAATAAGTATGGATTAATGTAAAAACGAATTGATTCCTCGACTTGACTAATTTTGTTAATCAAGTATATTAAACCTTAAGTGTTGCTTCATAACAGAATTCAAAATTTTAGAAATTTCAGTTTCAGCTTTCAGAGAGTGTGCAATTCTGTAACTGCTGGAGAATTTAATAGTCAAATTCCCGCCTAATTTCAGAATTTGTATATGAAAATGCAAAAAAAGACAACAATTCATTTACAAGAATTACAAGAAAAACAACGGAAAAAAGGAAGGGAGATTGCTCTCATTTTGCAGCCAGAAATTACAACATTTTTTTCCTAGTTCTGTTCCTAGAAGCCTATTGATCTGAAAACTTTTAGTTGCTTTGCTAAACAAACCAGCCAGAAAAAGAAATGCATCCGCGGAAGCTTAAATTCCCCACAATTTCTGGAGCAAAGTGGTGAAAATTTGCGTAATCACCAATGAATTTCACATGGATTTGTTATAGGAAGTAAGCAGTTTTTCGTCGAGAGTCTTTTCCACATTTTCATGAGAGTTATTGTAGTAATGAAAGATTCGCCATTGTAAAATGCAAATGTTAGGGGGTAAATCTGTCAGAATTGTTCTGAAGATTTAATTTGGAACTTAGGTTCCGTGGGAGAGATTGGAGGTTTTGAGGAAGAACTTAGGTTCTTAGCGGGATAGGTATACTTACGAGGGCGTTCCGTACCGGAGGAGAGGAAAAAATAACGGTTAACTTACATTATTTCAGGTTTTATTCGTATGTTGAGAGCAGCTGGCGAAGTGGTCCGGTTGGCGGCTGGCGGAAAAAGGGAACAAATATCTTGCTGATTTCAACCAATACATCTGCTTGCGCCGCTGGGTTGGCATATGGGCGTAACAAAGGGGTTTTTATAATTACATGGTTGTTTGAAGGGGCCTCTACACAAGCAAATAAATATTTAACTTTTACAATTTACAATATTTACAAATTGTTTGATACAAGCAATTCAATGTAATTCAATTCAATTCAGTGCAATTTGATATAATGCAATTTTAATTCGAAATAATACAATTTAATTAAATGCAATTCAATTCAATTCAATTCATAATTTATAATTCACAATTTACTTTACTTTATAAAATTCATTTAATTTTCCAAATTTAATTCATTTTTGAATCAAAGTTTCCATACCGAAATTTGACCGTAAAATAGTGTTTGTATCAAATGTGATTATGCGGCAGAGGAATCTAAACAAATTAATAGTATTTTCACAAAGTCTGCTCAAATTTGGAAGCGGTATAAAAATGGAAATGATAAGTATGCACATAATTCCGCTATTGGAAGTGATAAAAATGTTATTCTCTTTGAATGAGTTACAGCCTTTTTTTTTTGCCGGGCAGTTAATTTTACTCTTGTATTTTGACAGAATCAAAAATAAAGCAGACTATTTCTTTTTAAATATAAATTTTAAAATGATTTTCATGATTTAAAGTTCTTACTTGTGTACTAGTACATGCTGTGCCTTAAAAATAACGCTGTAAAAATTTCTTCTCATCGGACCAAATGTAGGCTGCATTCAAATAACCATTCAATGTCGGCTTTTATGTCAATAATTGTGAAAGTGTTAATCGGTAACTTCGATTAAAAATATTAGGTGCGCAACTAAATCCCCGCTGTTTGTCAATAGATGGCGCCAGCTGTAAGTGCTAGTCGATTATGCCATAACCTAAACGTTTTGAGTCAAGTTTAAGCATATGGTAAACATACCGTCTCGACACAATAATTATTTTCTTTTAACGTCACATTTTTTTTGGTTGTGTGAATAAGTACGATTTTGTGCCAAATAATTGTCATATGTGGGAAGTATTGATTTTCATCTTTCAATCGAAGAAAATGGCTTCTGAAGCTCATCGGGAGCTTTAAAACGTTTACAGAGATGCTGCTCTAAATGAAAAAACGTGTAAAGATTGGTTCCATTGCTTTAAAGACGGTGATTTTCATGTTGATGATCGTTCGCGTGAAGGAAGACGAAAAACCTTCGAAGACACTGAATTGACGGCATTGCTTAATGAGGATCTGTGTCAAACGCAGATAGAGTTTGCTTCAGTATTAAGAGTTACCCGCCAAACTATTTCCAAGCGATTGCATGCTTTGGGAATGATTCAAAAGCAAGGAACTTGGGTTCCTTATGAGTTGAAGCCAAGGGACGTTGAGCGTCGTTTTTTCGCCTTTGAACAACTGCTTCAGCGACAAGAAACGAAGTGGTTCCTTCATCGTATTGTAATAGATGATGCAAAATGGGTTCATTACAACAATTCAAAGAAAATAACGGCATGGGGACTGCCCGGCCACGCTTCTACGTCGTCGCCTCGGCCGCATATACACGCTGCGGAGGTTCTGCTCTATATTTAGTGGGACCAGGTAGGTTTTATTTATGAAGAGCTGTTAAAACAAAACGAAACCATCACTGAAGATCGGTATCGACTTCAATTAATGCAATTGAGACGAGCTCTGTCCGAGAAACGCTCACAATACGCGGAGTGACACGAAAAAATGATTTTTCAGTATGACAATACTCGGCCTCACGTGACCAAGCTCATTAAAACCTACCTGGAAACGCTGAAATGGGAAGTCTTACCCTATCCGCCATATTCTCCAGATGTTGCGCCGTCCGATTATCACCTGCTCCGTTCGATAGCGCAAGGTATGGCTGACAAACAGTTCCACTCATATGATGACATCAAGGAATGGCTAGATTCGTGGATAGCCTCAAAAGATGAACAGTTTTACCGTGACGGAATTCGGGCTTTGTCAGAAAGATGAGAAAAGGTAGTAGCTCGCGATGGGCAATACTTTAAATGAATTGTTTTTCTTTTTGTTTGTACACTCGTCTCGCAGATATGTTGACGGTTTTATCCATATAGCATGTTTAGGTTGTTTGTGAGAGACATAAATAAAACAAGAGATTTGCGTGTTCGGCGATTTTCTGCTATCGAAACAAATGGATCAAAGAAGTTGCATCAAATTTTGTGTGAAAAATGCAATTCGGTGCTCAAAAACTCTTCCCACTGGTTGGTGGAAAGCCCAAAACTCTGGTTGTTCAAGGCTAACAAAGGGTGTCCCAACAAGAACGCAAGATTTAAATGACTGATGCAGCAATTGAATTGTTTCTCTGGCTGTATGACATGTGGCGCCGTCTTGTTGAAACCACATGCCCTCCACATTCATTTCTTCAATTCTAGGCACAAAAAAACTGGTTATAATTTCACGATACCGAACATCATTAACTGTTTGCGCTTGACATGCCTCATTTTCATAGAAAAAATAGGTCCAGTGATTCTTCCAGTTTAAAATCCACACCACACAGCGACACGTTGAGGATGCATTTGCTTCTCATGAATCACTCGAGGATTTTCCTTACCCCAAATGCGACAATTCTGCCTATTGACGAAGTCATCAAGATGGAAATGGGCCTCGTCACTGAAGATGATTTTATCGGCAAAATCAGCATTTTCATATTGTCTCTCCAACACCCAATTAACGAACTCCCTTCGCAGTTCATGGCCAGCTGGCTTCAGTTCCTGAGTCAATTGAACTTTGTATGCATGAAGATGGAAATCTTTCGTCAAAATTCGCTGCATAGTGGATTTTGAAACATCAATTTGCTGAGCTCGATGTCGAATTGAGGTGGATGAAGTTTGAGCGACATCATCACGTACAGCTGCGACATTTTCGGTCGACCAACCTGGTCGATGGCGCGTTGTTGTCTTTACATCACCAATTTAATTTTGGTAAATTTGTCCATTAATCTCTCTACAGTTGACTCTTTTGAGCATTATTGTGACACCAAATTGATCGCAATTTGCGAACTGTAGCCGCAAAACTTTCACCATTTTGGTAAAACAATTTCACAATGACAATGCGTTGTTCATTCGTGTAGCGCTCCATTTTTACTAACCTCGTACCTTCTACTAGCAAACAATAACAATTGTTCAAATGTCATACAATGACGCTTCGAATGGCGCCAAATTTAAATCTTGTGTTCTTGTTGGGACACCCTTTATTAGCTGCATTACTAGGTGCACCCCGAGACGAAGCCTGTGAATTGATTTCAGTTGCAGGTTCCGCATTGCATAATCATACATTATATATATTAATTATTAATCATTTTCCCTTCCATTTCCTACTAGGACACCGCGGTGTTCATGAATGCAAAAGAAGCTGGAAAGACCAGCGTTACGTGAGGTAAATTAGGAATTATAGAAATTATGAATTTTGTTCGCTATTTCCCTAATTCCTTAGGATGGTCATAGAAAAAACGACGTAATGAAATTTATTGCTAAATGTATATTTAGCAGTTTAAAAGTTCTATGAAATATTTAGCATTATAATAAATTCTATAGAAAGAAACCCGTCAAAATCTTCAAGATTTCAGAGATAACAACATGCTGGGATACGAATATTTGGCCAAAATTCCATCAAATACGGCATTGCAGCAAGTGTTACTTCCACCCAGAATGACGTCTGCGTATGGCAGCTCTTTCAGTGTGGCGTCAGATAACGTCTAGGACAGATGACAGGACGCCACATCATTGGCGTAAAATGAATAAATGTTTACGTTGGGTATTGTGTAAGAGAAGGTTGTGTCAATACCGGAGACGGCCGACCATTCAAATAATATTTTTCATCCATTACCCAAACGAATAGCAGAGGTAAAACATTTCCTCTTTAGCTTCACTTGGCAAGGCAGACACTAAACGCTGGTATGAGTAGTTCACGCACCCGCTGGGTACAACATTTTCAGTGCTCTTGAGATGTGACCTAATGCCTGACACTTTTTTGTGCATTATTTACGAGCTGCACGAACATTTTATACAGTTCTTCATTTATTTTATCTTTTTTTTTTGTTATTGTTTGCATTTAGGAATTTGTTTGCAAGCATTTTTCACTTAACTTCGACACACCTTCGCAGACTTTCTTATTTGTCCACTCTCCTCAGCACACTCAGTCACTCAGACTCACCACATGTGGCACTGGCAGTGCCTGTGTGCGGCGTCTGGTGTGCCATTGTTGCTCTGTACGTTGGCCAATCTGTGAGTTTAGTTCGTGTTTGCTTTTGGGTAGAGGGTGTAGCCACGACTAATGGCCGCCCGGCACTTAAGCCTTCAAAATATGTTTAAATACTAGACATAAGTTAAACATGCTGCCGTCGGCTGATGATGCACCACGACGCCTCACAAGCATCTGAGGTTGCGCACGTATGTTTTGGGAGAATTTTCATTTAATGAGATTTTTTGTTTTTTTTTTCTGTGGCTCTGTCATAAAGTCAGCGATAAGTTGGCTGAGAGCACAATGCGTTGTTCTAAGTGTTTTTGGTAGCTGCGGTTGTATGCAAATAAATTTCAATTAACTTTGTGAATATGCTGGGAAAATAACTCCCAGTTATGCTTTTGTGGTCAGCAGAGGTGTAGCGATAATGAATTGATTGATTTTATCGGTATTACGATAAGCATGAGAACTCCAAATGCAATTGTGCGAAATGATTTGAATATTGAAAACTAGTAACGGAAATTTGACTATTTTATTACGTTATAAAGGGTGTCCAAAAAAGAAAGCAAGATTTAAATGACTGATGCAGCAATTGAATTGTTTCTCTGGCTGCATAACATGTGACGCCGTGTTGTTGAAATCACATGCCCTCCACATTCATTTCTTCAATTCTAGGCACGAAAAAAACTGGTTATTATTTCACTATACCGAACATCATTAACTGTTTGCGCTTGACATGCCTAATTTTCATAAAAAAAGGTCCAATGATTCCTCCAGCCCAAAATCCACACCACACAGTGACACGCTGAGGATGCATTTGCTTCTCGTGAATCACTCGAGGATTTTCTTCACCCCAAATGCGACAATTCTGCCTATTGACGAAGCCATCAAGATGGAAATGGGCCTCGTCTCTGAAGATGATTTCATCGGTAAAATTAGCATTTTCATGTTGTCTCTCCAATATCCAATTAATGAACTCCCTTCCCTGTCCGCGGTCAGCTGGCTTCAATTCCTGAGTCAATTGAACTTTGTATGCATGAAGATGCAAATCTTTCGTCAAAATTTGGAGACATCAATTTACTGAGCTCGGTGTCGAATTGAAGTGGATGGAGTTTGAGCGACATCATCACGTACAGCTGCGACATTTTCGGTCGATCGACTTGGTCGAAGACGCGTTATTGTCTTTACATCACTAACAGACCCAGTTTTGGCAAATTTATCCATTAATATCTTTACAGTTGACTCTTTTGGAGCATTATTCTGACCCCAAATTGATCGCAATTTTCAAAACTTTCACCATTTTGGTAAAACATTTTTACTAACCTCATACCTTCTACTAGCAAACAATAACAATTGTTCAAATGTCAAATAATTACACTTCGAATGGCGCCAAATTTAAATCTTACATTGCCTACATCGTTGGGTTGGCGGGCTCATGGAGTTTTAGTCGCTATGAATCACTTCGACGGGAAGCGTCGCGCATTTTGCGTGCGCCCATTTTACGAGAACTCTCGTTCATATATTGCTACTAGGCGACTATATTGTGCTGAATATGGACTACGGCGAATTAGTGAAGCTCCAAGCGCTAATTTAATTAAAACATGAGTAAAGCGTTTTGAAGAGACCGGTTCAACATTTAAACCACAAGCAAATGGTCGCCCAAAAACATCTAGGGCCGAAGACAATGTTGAGAGAGTTATGGAGTCAGTACGAGGAAATCCACAAATGTCGACTCGCAAGAGATCGTCTGTCTTACAATTATCGCGACGAAGTTTGCAACGAATTTTAATTTTTTAATTTTAACATTGGATTTTAAACTGCATCCATTTAAGCTGCAAATAACACAAGAAGCCAGACTCTTTCAGGCTTCATAGCAAGGCTCGCATTTGCTAATGAAATGCTTAATCGATTTTCCAATTTTGACAATATCCTTTTCTCTGACGAGGCTGATTTCCTTATGAATGGGTTCGTAAACCGTCAAAATTGTCGTTACTGGAACAGTGAAAATCCCAAAATCAAACAGCAGAAACCATTGCATGGTCCTAAAGTGACAGTATGGGCAGCAATCTCTGACAGAGGAATACTTGGTCCTTTTTTCTTCGAAAATGCGCGGGGCCAAAACGTCACGGTTAATACGGAACGCTATGTTGAGATGTTGGACGGATTTTTGGCTCCAGAAATTGAAAGTTCAAGAATAGTGAATTCCAGAACTTGGTTCCAACAAGATGGAGCTCCCTGTCACACATCAAATGACTCCATGGCGGTGTTGAAGCAGATGTTCCCTGGCAGACTGATTTCGGAAAGAGGTGATATCCCATGGCCCCCACGTGTCCAGACTTGACGCCTCTTGACTTTTTTTGTGGGGATACCTCAAACACAAAGTCTACAGTAATGATCATCGTTCAGCTCAAGGAGAATATCCGTGGTGAAATGGCAACCATTACACCAGTATTACTGAAGAAAGCTTTCAATATATTTCGTTTGCGGTTAGAGGACTGCCGTCGTAGAGAGGGTCACCATTTAGATGATGTTATTTTAAAAAATTAAACTCTATTTATTACTCTACAATGCCTTAGATTTATTTTAACCATACCTTTTGTATTTATTTTTTTATCTATTTTTTAAATATGCACGTTCTATTGCGCCACCCTGTAATGATTCAACACCTCGAAGACACATCATTAGATACATCGAGCCAACCGCCAATAAAACAATGGATAGGTGGATGGATTGGGGATTAAACTCACAGTCATGCTTACTATAGTCACGTGTATTGACCATGATTAAAATACAATATATATTCCATCAAAAAAATACCAGAAATTCATCAAAATATCAAAAAAAGTTTTTATCATTCATTCAAATTTAGTATATCGCTTCCAAAACATTCACCTTCCGCAATGATATACTTATGCCGACAAATAATAGAATCTTCAAAATATTTTTCCAACGCATTGCTTGGAAGATTTCAACCAGTTCTCGTTGCGAATTTTTTATACATATGTCTTCTTTTGACTAACAGGAAAGAGAGAAGAAAGGGGAAATTTGGAAAGAAAAAAAAGTTAATCGGTGCCATATCAGTTGAATTCGTCGTTTGTTGATATGTTAAGTTTTTGACCGGAAATTCTTTTACAACGAGAGCCTTATGAGGTGATGCGTTGTCGTGGTGCATAATCCATGAGTTTTCTTTCTACAAATGTGATATTTTTCTTGCTGAATTTGCTCCTTCAAACGCCACACAACATCCACATAATATTCTTCATTTACAGGTTGGTCATCTGAAAACAATTCCTAGCATATATCACGGTGATAATCAAAGAAATCAGCTAACATTACCATGACTTTTGACTGTCTTAACATGTTTTTTCGGCTTCGGCTTAATTGGAAGGCGCCATTCTCAAGCCTTTTCACTAGTTTGTGCGTCAAACTCGTTAAGTTATGTCTCATCACCAGTTATAATGGGTTATATGAATGTGTGGTTGAAATTGACTCATTCTACATATATAGTGTCTTCAGTGACCTTTAAGCGATTGAGTTTTGGAAGACAATTCAGGTCTATCGGAACTAGTCGATCCACTTTCCGCTTTATATCAAATAATCGTATAAATTGGTACGAATTGATTCCTGAGACACTGAGAGATCATCGGCTATTTCTTCTCAAATGAAATGAGGATTTTTCAGTCACCATTTCATCCACTTTATCAACGTCGATTTCAGTTGAGACGTTAATAGCTCGGCTGTTTTTGTATGCACTGTACCATTCATATTTGTATATAGGGTGACTTTTTAAGATTTAAGTTTTCAAGTTGGCAGCACTGGTTGATAATGGCGTCCAAACGTCATCTGTCAAAGTGAAAAGTGTACAGTATAATCTGCCATTTGATCATGGAATGACGAATGACCTACCGCAACGACTAATTTTTGGTGAAAGTGCCTTACGCTGTTTTATCGAAAAAGCAAAGCTATCGCATCTGGGGTGATGAACAGCCACATGTCATACATGAATTACCGATGCATCCCGAGAAAACGACAGTCTGGTGTAGTTTATGGGCTGGTGGCATCATCGGTCTATTTTTCATTAAAGACGACCGTGAAAGAAACGTTACCGTCAACGGCGAACGATATCGATCCATAATACGCGATTTTTTTTTTGTCCCAATTGGCTGAGTTGAACTTGGTTGACATGTGGTTTAATCAGGATGGTGCAACATGTCACACTGCTCGTGAAACAATGGATATGTTGAGGGATGAATTTGGTGAGCAGCTTGTTTCTCGATTTGCCCCTGTGAGTTGGCTCCCAAGATCTTGCGATTTAACGCCTCTTGATTATTTCTTGTGGGGTTATATCAAGTTGTTAGTTTATGTGAATAAGCCGAATACTATTGAAGCCTTACAGGATAACATAACACGCGTTATTCGTGGAATACAGGCCAAAATGCACGAAAAAGTAACGACAAATTGGACCTTCCGAATGGAGATTTTGAGACGGAGCCGCGGACAACATTTACGTGAAATTATCATTAAAAAGTATATGACAAATTCTAGTGTTTTTTCGATTTAAAAAAAACTACCATTAAAAAATCACCCTTTACAAGTATTTTTAATAAAGTGATATAGCGCAACTACTTGGGCATCAGATTTCATTTGCAATACAAAATCTTATGCAAGTTTTTGTTTGACATCTCTATTTATTTTAGAATAACAAACAAGCACTGTAGACAATATTAAGTCCGGGCTTAAGCTGCCCGTCGGATTAGAGGACAGTTACACAAATTTAGCTGCAAAAATAAATTTCACAATCCCATTAGTTAGGGGTTCTAAATGAACACAATTTTTACCCTGCGAACTGTGACCACTGGAAATACGTTTCGAAACTAAAAAGCACAAGTGTTGTAAAATAAAGACACGAAAGTTTATGGTGATTCTGCGCAAATTTTCAGAAGCTTTTATATTCCTTCACTGGGGTATAGTGCGTTTTATGACTTATCACAAATGGTTCCGAAATATAAGCAAGTGCATATGAGTGGTACACTGCATTCAAAAGTGATTGAAATGTTACGATGTGCTAACATCGATAAAGTAAAGGAAATGTTGATTGAAAAATCTTCATTTCAGTTTTAGAGAGATATCTGCGGAATTCCCTACATCTCATGAATCAATCCGTATCACTTGATTCAATTGTTTGCATATGAAATGCGTTGCCGTTCGACTACTTCCGAACTTATTTCAAAAACTTGATCGCATTAAAATCCTTGAAGAGTTGCTAGAACCAGTCAACTCCGACCCCATTCACAAAACTCATTTAAACTGGTGATGAGACATAAATTTACTAGTTTGGTCAACAAGCTTTGGAACGACATTTTAATGCCGAGCTGGAACCGAAAATAAAACCACTTCAAAGTCGATCAAAAGTCAAGGTAATGTTGGTTGTTTTCTTTAATTATCGCGGTGTTGCATACTTGAAATCCACGCCAGAAGATCAGGCGGTACACAAACAATATTGTTTGAACTTTGCGCGGCGTTCGAAAGAGCAAATTCTTCGGAAATTGCCAGATATGTGGGAAAAAATGTACGGATTTTGCACTTTGGCAACGAATCATCTCATAAAGCTATTATTGCAAACGGATTTCAGCCCAAAAATCTGACATACGTGTGATCAAAAAATTACAGTTATTTTTAATTTTTTCAAAAAGTATTTATTTATTCCTCTTGTCCCCTTCAAAGTAATCACTCTCAGATATAATACACTTGTGCCAGCGTTTCTTCTAATCCTCGAAACACTTCTAAAACGCGCTTTTTGATATCGCCAACAGCTACTGTTTCGATTTTGCTTTTATCTCCTAAATCGTACCAAAATGCTTTCCTTTCATCGGTGTCTTCAGTTTTGGGAAGAGGAAAAAGTCAGCAAGGGCCAAGTCCACTGAATACGGTGGTTTAGGCATGCTTGCGGTTTTGTTTTTGGCAAAAAACTCACGCACAATCATCGATGTGCCAGCTGTTGCGTTATCATGGTGCAAAATCCATGCTTGGTTTTTCCACAATTCTGTGCGCTTTCGACGAATGGGAAGGTTTTGCTCACTGTTTCTTCGATTGCAATGGTGTGGTGCATCATGAATTCTTGCCACAAGGTCGTACGGTCAATAAGGAAAACTACCTTGAAGTTATGCACCGTTTGCGCGAAGCAATTCGTCAGAAACGCACAGAAATGTCAAAAAACCAATCCTGGATTTTGCACCATGATAACGCGTCAGCTCACACATCGACGAGTGTATTATATTTGAGGGGTATTACTTCAAAGGAAATAAAATAGAAATTCATGAATAAATAAATACTTTTTGAAAAAAATAACGGTTATTTTTTTATCACACCTCGTATGTGGTATAATAATGAAACCTTTTATATAGCAGCAATTAATAAGTGGAACATTAGCTTCTGGCAATATAGACAGAAGTTGGATCCTTTATAAATTTCATGATTCATGATGATTATAACAAATTGTTTAATCTGATTCACAGTTGAGATCACCGTATCCTATAGATATAGACATGCTCAAAAATATTTAATTTGGCACGACAACTAACACTGATCAAAGTTAACTGCAAATGTGGAAGAATTTTAATATTTGTAATATAATTTTTAATATCTTGGAAATTAAAGCTGATGCAGGAAAATAAATTCTGTTCCGGGGTTCCAAATATGTGTGTTTGCGCTATGTGTCTACTTTTATCGAAAAAAATTTCTTTTATAATTGTGAGCCAGATAGACCGACGGACATCGCTTAATCGCTGAACAATTTTTGAACATATCGGCATATCATTTTGGTTAATGATTTTAGAGTAATTTGAATACTAAATTCGAGGAGTTTAGAAGACTTTTTTGGGTTAGTGTTATCTTTGGTTAAGTTCTAACTTGAGGTAGAATTAATTGAAAATCACAAGATTGCTTGATTTGACACTTTTTGTGCTTAAGTGTTCGATAATTTGTAGGGCCAAATATTCACTAACAAGGTCTATGATGACATTAGCTATGATTAGATTTCCTTGTCAATAAATTTTCTGATTGCATAATAAAAAAATATTTTTAGAAATTTATTTGCAATTTGTTGTTTTTTCAAATCAATTAATTTAGATAAGTTTAATTAAAATGCAACGCAAAATTACGTCTTCTCAATAGTCTTTTGCGTATCACCAGAAATAGGAAGTAACAAAAGATAATTGCTGTTCTTCTGGTCAATGTTAATGCGATTTCTTATTCTTATTGGCAGCGACTGCCAGTGAAGAAAGCTGGGAAAAGCAAATCCGCCAAAAAATTCTCAGACCTATTCCACTACACGGAAGAGACATGGTCGATTTATAATCGCTTGTAATCACAATCAATCTACTCGTACACGCATTAGCGCATGCGCAAATGACTGTCCGACGGTCTAATAATGTAAATCATTTTTCAACTAATTTCAATAAAAATTCATTGAACATTCTGAACGCGAACGCACAATATTGACTGCAAAGAAGATGAAAAGAAAATCTAATCATTCGAAAAGTTTAGTACGAACAACATGAACTTTAGCTGTATTTTGTAGTTTTTATTATATCACGATTCTGACGTTCCCCCTCCGCACCAACTTGGTCTATGCGCCATCCTCTATACTCGTAGTGGAAAATCAAAGTGATGCGATCCGATGCGATTCTATGAGCTATGAGATATGAATGCAAAAAGACGTTTTCTGATTCTGATTAAAACACGCACTTTTCCCTCGAAACATCATGGGCAACGTGTTGCCATTGCAACTCGTGCGTTGCTGTTGTAGCCGCGCTCATGTTATTGCAAAATGGCATTTATGGTTGTTGCAATTGTTGCCGTTGTTGCAGCTGCCACGGGTACTACTACCGCCACTATGTAGCGTTGACCGTTATTTAATAAGGATTTCTTTTGATTTTACGATTTTATTTCTTGCATTGCATTTTCATTTTAACTTTGGCACTTTTTTTTTTTTTTTTTTTTGTGGTGTGCCGGCGCGTTATTGATTTGAATGTTCAAATCGATTTGCGTACAGGTTCGGCGTGGTTCATGTTCTAAACTACAGTTCTTTTTGTACTGCAACATGACTCGGTTGACTTTGCAGACGCACACGAAAGTAAAAAAAAAAAAACTGCAACGGCAACAACTACAACAGATGTCATTCATTCAGGTGTTGCAGCACAGTTGTTGTTGGCAATAAGTAGTGTTGGTTGCTGCAAAGAAATAGCGAAGCGTAAAAGATTTCAATTCAAATAAGAACTGACGTCAAAGGCGCCTAAAAAAATGGTGTAGCGAGAAAACGTGCGTGGCATAATGCATGGTGAAAACACTGAAGGAAAAGACTCCAAAAAATATTAAAATTTTGAACATTTTTCGTTGTATTTGAAACATTGAAAATATTAAGAATATTAATGAACTGTTTCATTTACAACTGTTTGAATTTTGAAAATGAAATATGTATAGAACTAGAAGAAATAAGTTTTTCATATTTATTAATTATCGGTTTAATGGAAGTCCTTTATGTATGCTTTATGTACATAAAGAGTTTCAAATCTTCCAATTACTGTTATGCTGAATAACAATGCCGATGAGTGCCGAGTGAGTCTATTTTAATTCGTCCACCTGTAAATAAATGCAACAGCAATATCAGAAAAGAATGCAAATCTTTTATGATAAAATCCAAGACAACGAATGAATTAATTAAGGTAGTAGACACCGTAAAGTATCACGGAATTTATTTAGATAAATTTCTGTATTTCAATGACCATATTAATCGTACTTTAGAAAAAACCAAAAGGACATTTTTGGCTAATAAATCCTTATTTTATTCAAGACAGTTAAAGCCGCGAACCAAAATTATCTTGTACCAATCTCTAATTAGACCCATAATAACTTATGGGTGCTCCGTATGGTTCAATATTTCCCCAGCATACATGGAAAAAATACGTAAAATAAAAAGGAAAATTCTTAGAGTGTGTACACCGACACATAGATCTCCACAAAGCGCTTATTTAAAATACACATCAAATGTAATATTGTATAATAATGCCGATACAAGCAGAATAGAAAATTTTGTTATAAAACTCATTCGAAACCATATTTTGCGATGTACTCAATATAAGGAAAACAATCTAATTAGTGCGCCTATTATACCAATACGGCCTATATAGATAACACAATTCAAAAAGGATTTGTACCACCAGAAACTCTCTTATATCTAGATAGTCGAAAGGCTATACAAAACGATGATGGTGTTCCAATTTTCTACCATCATTATCGGAGGGCTACAACAAAGGTAATAAATATCAACGCAGTTAGTGAAACAGGCATACGATTTAACACTTGCTTACCTAACAGAGATATTGACATTATCTCCAGATTAGACTCCAGTAAATACCCATTTCTTATGATTTTTCCCTTTTACAACTTGAATCTCTTTTACCCCCACCCAGATATAAACGTAATGTTTTTTTTTTCTCCTCTTTAATTTTTCATTACATTACATTTATCATAATTCCTCGCATGGACTATTAATTATAATAAAAAAAATAATACTTAAGCATAATAAAATAATAATAATATGGGGCGTTGTATAAGTTCAATAACATAAGAACTATTGTTTATTTTAGTATGTATAAAATATGATAAACATAAATAAATAAAAAAAAAAAACAATGCCGATGTCCAACTCACGTTAATTGCCACAACGCATCATATGCTTCTATCTCTTGTTTGAACAACATTTGAACCGGCAAGAAGTCTAGAGCTAAAAATAAAATTGAATTACAAATACAAGGTGGCGCACGAATCGTGCTACAAACACAATATAAATGTCAATGAGGACCATTATTTAAAGATGTTGAAGGTTTTTTTTTACCCAGAACTGTGCCGAAGATGTATCTGTTGCAGCACCATTTTTAATATCCAGAAACTCTATTTTCCGCTGGCCCCCAAGGTCACCTGACATCACTGCCTCAGATTTTTTTTATAGGCTTCTGTCAAGCGAAAGGTGTACAAAACGGAACCAAGGGATTTGACTAAATTGAAGCAGTCCATTAAAACAATAATTAAGGCCATCCCGACTTCAATTCTTCAGGCCGCATTAAATAATTTTCTAATCAGGTGTCACATATGCGTGAATGAGCGTAGAGGTCACTTAAGGTTTGTTACCTTCAAAACTAATTAGTTATACGAACTGTGGTCAAAAAATAACCGTTATTTTAAATTTTTTTCAAAAAGTATTTATTTATTCATCAATTTCTATTTTATTTTCTTTAAAGTAATCCCCCTCAGATACAATACACTTGTTCCAGCGTTTCTTTTAATTCTCGAAACACTTCTAAACGCGCTTTCTTGTATCGCCAACAGCTCCTGTTTCGATTTTTCTTTAATCTCCTCAATCGTAGCAAAACGCTTTCCTTTCATCGGTGTCTTCAGTTTTGAGAAGAGGAAAAAGTCAGCAAGGGCCAAGTCCGGTGAATACGGTGGTTGAGGCATGATTGCGGTTTTGTTTTTGCGCAAAAACTCACGCACAAGCATCGATGTGTGAGCTGACGCGTTATCATGGTGCAGAATCCATGATTGGTTTTCCGACAATTCCGTGCGTTTCTGGCGAATTGCTTCGCGCAAACGGCGCATAACTGAAAGGTAGTATTCCTCATTGAAAGTACGACCTTCTGGCAAGGATTAATGATGCACCACGCCATTGCAATCGAAGAAAACAGTGAGCAAAACTTTCACATTTGACCGAAATTGATGTGCTTTTTTTGGTCTTGGCTCTTCTGGACGCTTTAATTGGGATGATTCGGCTTTGGTTTCAATGTCATAGCCATACACCCATGATTCGTCACCAGTTATGACATTTTTGAGGAAACCTGGATCGTCGTTGACGACGTTCAATAGCTCCTGAGCGATGTCCATGTGACGTTGTTTTTGCTCAAAATTTAGCAATTTTGAAACAATCTTCGCTGCCGCACGTTTCATGCCTAAAACATCCGTAAAAATTGCGTAGCATGAGCCGAACGATATGCTAACATTATCAGCAACCTTTCTGATAGTGATTCAACGATTATCCAAAATCATTTTCTTCTCTGCTTCAATGTTTTCATCGGTTGTTGACGTGCTCGGGCGACCAGGACGAGCATCGTCATTGACATCTTCTCGGCCTTCCTTAAACCGGTTATACCACAATTGTACTTGTGTTCTGCTCATAGTGGACTCGCCAAACGCCTCAGTCAACATTTCAGGTGTCCTTGCACATTTAATTTCATTTTTTTTACACAAAACTTAATACAGTTTCTTTGATCGATCATTTTTTCGAATAGTAAACAATCGAAGAGCACACCAAAGCACGACTAAACTTTTTATTTGTCAAAAACAAACTGACATTCCAAAATGACTGATGTTGTCAACATATATAACAGACATGTGTACCAACATAACAGAAAAAAAAATGCGAAAATCGAACATACGTAACTCACGAAATTTAAAAAAAAACTTGTTTTTTATCACACATCGCATAAAATAAAATTGAATTTTTTATGTAATAAAACGTGAAATATATTGATTAAAAAAAGTTATTTGTAGCACAATTGGTGCGCCACCCTATCCTAACTTTATAATAATTGCCTTTTATTTTTGGTTCACAAGCGTTGCTGTAGAATTCCGCAAAACTTAGATCCAATACAGTTCATTATATATACTATGTTTTAAATCGAAAACAACCAAATATTAATAGTAAAATATTCAAAATATTTGAAATATTTTATATAGTCGAGATATTCGCAACGTTCAAAGTCATTTAAGATATCCAAAACAGTGATTTGTGGTGACGAAATATTTGTTTATCATTCGCGCCCCTCACAGGTCTGTAACGAACTTATTTGTATGCAAACATTGTTTATGAATTTAGGCCTGTTTGTACAAAATCGGCACGACAAAACACTTCAGCTCTGAGCGACAAAATGTTCATATATTTATTTACACTAAAACATATTTTGGCGGCGTCGCTTGTCTATATTTTGAAAAGAATCAAGTACATAATTTTCTGACATTTAGCTGCATTTACTCTTGTCGCACTGTCGCAAATATGTCCTTTCATGCTGCACAATAAAGGTCATATAGTATGATAGGGCAGATAGATTCATGAAAATTTTACTTGAGATGACTGCACTAATCTTGTGTAATTCTGTGCGTTAACGTTATCAACATATCGGACAACGAAATACTGAATATTTAAAATGACATACATTGTGAATTTCGGAATCCAAGTGTTCTGGGATTGTCCTTGTTGGCATTAGTTAAATATTTGCCATAAAAAGCCTTCATAAATTTGAATTTACTAGCAAATGTTATCACTCGTAACTCACAATTTTTAAAATTGTTATTTCAAGATATCTGAACCCAACTTCGAATATGGAATATAAACTTCGAAATATTTTTTTTAAATATGTTTTAGGGAAAAAATTTTTATTCTCGACGCGAATTCCCTTATTTGTCTTCCATCGACCGATACTGGGTGGTAATTTGAGTTGGGAGAGAAAAGATCCATCCGGAACCATATCAAGTGAATATGTAGGTTGTTGCATGATATTTGTTAAGTTTTTGATCCGAAAGTCGTTTCTAGTGACAGGCTTCCTTGACTGTGTATTATTGCTATGCAAAATCCATCAGTTTCATTTCCAAAAATCTGGCCTTGACTGGTTTGCGTGTTAAACCTGTTAATCTAGATCTCATCACCATTTATAGTGATTTTTTAAGAATGTGGAGTCGGAAGTGATTCGTTCTTGAAATGTCCTCCACAACATTTATGTGATTGGGTTTTTGGAGAAAACGTCTTTTGGAACTTGTCAATCGGCAATACGTTTCATATCTAAACAAGAGTATACAATTGTACGACTTGATTCATGAGACACAAAAGATCAACTTTTGTATGTTTCCAATTCAAAAGATGACTTTTAATTACCTTCTCTTCCACCATATCTGTATTAACTTCAGTTGAAGATGTCAATGGGTGACCAGAGCCAGCATTTTACTATGTACATAATCCACAAACAGGTTTTTCTGATAAAATCGCTTCACCATAAGCTTTTTGTAATATTTTCAGAAATTCCACATATGAATTGAGACAAATTCTTTGTTCAATATTTTTCTCCATTGTAAAAATCGCAAAATCTACTTTAGATGAAATAACTAAAACCAAGCACTAAATGACAGCTTAAAATCAAGCTCGGAGCAGTATAGAGAATTGATTTTGAAAATCCATTTAAGCGGGTTTTTCCAATAATCAATTCCCGGTACTCGTTTGACAGAAGATGTACGAGTATCTTTTAAAGTTGCTTTTTATACGAACTAATCTAAAATATATCCAGGGGCCTTCTTAATAGCTCAATTGCAATTTTATTTAAAAGAACATCAGAAGTTTTATTTTGATTCATATGCGAAATAATCGTTCACTTCATGCATCGATTCGCTTCTTTCCTAAAACGTCACCGGAAAATCGCTTTGACAAGCTCATATAGTCTAAGCGGAAGTATTCAAAATGTTGATAATATTCAAAATATTCGAGATATTCAAAATATGCTAAATATTCCAAATATTTAAATATTCAAAATATTCAAAGTATGCAAAGTATTCAAAATATTCAGTACATTCAGAATATTCAAAATATAAAAAATATTCAAAATATTCAAACTATTGAAGATATTCAAAATATTCAAAATATTAAAAATATGCAAAATATTAAAAAAATTTAAAATACGTAAAATATTCATAATATTCAAAATATTTAAAATATTCAAAATATGGAAAATATTCAAAATATTCAAATACTCCGAATATTAAAATATTTAAAATATGCAAAATATTCATAATATTTAAAATATTCAAAATATGCAAAATATTCATAATATTTAAAATATTCAAAGTATGCAAAATATTCAAAATACTCAAAATATTCAAAATATGCAAAATATTCAAAATATTCAAGATGTTCAAAATATACAAAATATTCAAACTATTCAAAATATTCAAAATATTGAAAATATTCAAAATACTCAAAATATTCATAATATTTAAAATATTCAAAATATTCAAATACTTAGAATATTAAAATATTCAAAATGTGCAAAATATTCAAATACTCAGGAATATTAAAATATTCAAAATATATAAAATACTAGCCGACCCGGCAAACGTTGCTTTGCCTTCAAATTTTAGCAGGAGCAGAAATAATTGCTTTTTAATTTGTGGTTTGTATAGGAGGTACCACTCCCCATTGTCCAATCCCGCCCATATTTGCAGTAGCACTTAAGATATGTGCACCAAACCGATGTACCGAATTTTGTTCAAATACCGTAAACAGGAGC
>JAHXMU010000252.1:178467-210851 GCA_019455685.1 Philornis downsi
CCGATGTACCGAATTTTGTTCAAATACCGTAAACAGGAGCAGAAATAATTGATTTTTAATTTTTTGTTTGTATGGGAGGTGCCACGTCCCTTTGTGCAATTGGACCGAATTGTAAATCTAAACCATCCCGGGCATCACCTAGACGCACATACAAAAATTTATGCAAAGCGGTCCAACCGTTTAAGGGGAGTTCACTGACAACGCCCGTACAGTAGAATTATATATATAAAGATTGAAATGTTCAAACATACATACATTTTTAATTTGAGTAAAATCGGACCATAAATATAAATTTTCGAAATAAGTCCACCTCAGCGCCACCTACCGGGTTCATTTATACACAAACGAATTTCTCATGATCAAAGAAACACACATTCTGAATTTCAGTTAAATTGGTTCATTAATATAAACTTTTGAAATAAGTCTACCCCAGCGCCACCTACCGGCCCCAAACTTCATTAAAACCTAATCGGGCACCAACCGACCCTATGGTGTGAATATGGCTGCTGTAGCTGTAATCGTTAAGATCTGATGGTCGGACAAACATATGCACGAACGTTTTTATATATTAATATTCAAAATATTCAAGATATTCAAAATAGTCAGAAATAGTCGAAAATTCGAAAGAAAATATTCAAAATACTGCAAATATTCAATATATTCATAATATTTAAAATATTGAAAATTTGCAAAATATTCAAATATTCAGAATATTAAAATATTCAAAATATGCAAAATATTCAAATACTCAGGAATGTTAAAATGTTAAAAATATTTAAAATATTAAAAATATTTAATATATTCAAAATACTAAAAATATTCAAAATATTCAAAACATGCCAAATATTCAAAATATTAAAGATATGCAACATGTTTAAAATATTCAAAATATGCAAAATATCCAAAATACGCAAAATATTCAAAATACTCGGTATTCAGACCACTCCAAGGGTATACCAAGGGTATACTGGATATACTTTCAAAATATTCTTGATGATTTGAATTTCCCGATTTTTTTCCTACTTATTTCTTTTTGCACTTTTTTACTTTTCCCTCATTGTAGACATCTAATATTTATAACCAAAATCATTTCTTTCAGTGTTTAGTTTTTACTATCCCACAGCTTCGACTTCAATTCATTTTTAAATTGTAACCATAACGCTAAAGTTCGGACTGACCATTTCTATTTGTTGCACTCAACTTCACTGCCCAAATTATATTTTTCAATTAGCATGCAATACACAAATGTGGCATGCAACACACACCTGTATGTGCACAGGAATCCTATTCCACTGCCATTCTATGCTCCTGACACCAGCAACATCGTACTGTTTTCCTAGAGAGAGAACTGAACGTTAGAAAGCAAAAAATCACACAGAAAAAAACATAACTTGTTGCGTAAATCGTATATGATTCTTGTACACACATAAACAAATATCGAGCGATTGTAGTTAATACAAAAAGGCAGTACCGGAGACGGAGTCAGAGTCCACTTCATGCCAATCTTCCTGCGGTGCCATGACGAGGATCGACTGTTGTTGACGTCCGTCTGGTGGTGCGCAAGTTTTTCAACCGTTTGTCGAATGTGGCATTGTGCGTTTCTTTGGAATATAAAAATTTGAATAACTGTCATTTGTTTGGCCATCACAAAGCGCTCATGATCATGAAGATTCTGACGATGATGCCAAATGTGACCATGGTGGTACTCATGATGATTGTGTTTATTGTTGCATTATTATTGTTGTTGCCACAAGCATAAGAAGAACTTCAAGGAATAACATTAAATCAATTGTGGCATGTGTTTTTTTTTGTTTTTTTGGTGTATAGTTTGACCCATCTCTCCTTTGGATATGAAGTAAAAGTTGTAACACAACCAGGAATTGCGTCTTCCTTACGTCTTTCTTACGTTTTCAATGTAAAATAAATCTGACAGCATTTAAAATGATACATAAAAAGATATACATATTTTATTCTAAATTCATATGAGTTGAATATTTTAGGCTAAAAATTTTACATAAATTTCAGCAAACAATCCTCACAAAAAGATCAATAACTGAAGATGAAAGCTATTAACTAAATGTGGCTTATAAACAAACTCACAATTGTTTCTTTCGATAATTGTAATGGCTAACAATAGTTAGAGTACAAAAGTAAATCTTTTTGCAATTTGTGTTGTATAAACTTTTAAGCAGATGCCATGGCGAATTAGAATGGAAATTTGCAACAATGACATTTGGTGGCATAATGAAAATGTGGTTACATTCATAAACAAAGTGACCATCTAACAGATGAATATCTCTACTTAGTGTGATGTAAGTTAGGAAATACTTTCATTCATTTGCCTTCTAAATGGTATCTTCATTACCTCCTTTCGTCAATCCGTCTATAGTTAGTCTAGGATGATTGCAGCACATTAGAACTTGCAGAGAGCCTTTAATCGGCGAATAAAGCAAAATATGCGTGATCAATTCCTTATTTAAGCATTTTAAACTATCATAAAATGCAATACCATGAGTATAGTTTTACTGTAAATTTTAACTTTAATATTTTTAAAGACTTCCAGCACAAGTTTTTGTTTTATTTTCTATAATTGTGTTTATTAATCCATGTACAAATATACAGGGTGGGGCATAAGGGTGTTGGCGGTTTAAATATCCATTTAAAAAAAAAACTGCGAAACATAAACAAAATATATTTGTATTTTTAAAAAGTAGAAGCATGGGAATTTTTAAGACTTAAAACTAATGTTGTCCAAATGGCTTCCCTCGGTTGCTTGACACTCTTGGAACCGAAGTCGCAAATTTTGGAAAACTCGTTGAAAAGTTGTTCTCGGTATTTTGTTACTTTCCTGAATAATGTTACTCTTCAACTACTCTAAATTGGTCGGATTATTCTCGTAGACTACTGATTTGAGGTAGCCCCATAGAAAATAATCGCATGGAGAGAGATCGGGGCTACGTGGGGTCCATTCAATATCCCCCCTTTTCGAAATGAGTTTTCCAGGAAAAACATTTTTCAGCAGCTCTATGGATACCCTAGCCGTATGACATGTGGCCCCATCCTGTTGAAACCACATCCTCGAGGTATTGCCTTGAAGTTCTTGCAAAGCTGCCACCAAAAAGTCTGCTAGCATGTTGCAATAATTGTTCGCTGTAACCGTCATCGCATGCCCTCTTTCGTCCTCAAAAAAGTATAGTCCAACAATACCGGTTGACGTTATCCCAGCCCACACGACAAGCTTAGGGCTGTGAAGTGGACGTTCATGCAAGCGTCGGGGATTAGTCTCGGACCAGAACCGACAATTTCGCTTGTTCACATGGCCATTAAGGTGAAAATTGGCCTCATCACTAAAAATCATGTTGTTGAAATTGTTGGACCGCTCTAGCATCAAATTGACAAAGTTAAGTCGGTTGTTGGCATCATCGGGTTTTAATTCTTGGACTATCTGAATCTTATAAGCCTTCAAATGCAAATCACGTTTCAAAATTCGTCGTAAAGTTGCTCTTTTGACATCCAAAGACTGACTTCTCTTACGTGTTGACTGTTGCGGATTTCGCTGAACTGAAACACGAACACGCTCCACAATGTCGGCTGATCTTCCAGAAACGAACCGTAATTGGTACTGTTGAGCCGGTTGTTTCGAACATTCTGATCCATTTTCGTATCACATTGGCGCTTGGAACTTCACTTAAATCGTGTAAACCGTGTTCATGCCGATACAAACGTTCTGCAGTAATCACTGATTTATTGTTTTCGTAATACGCTCGGACACAAAATGCACGCTGCACTCCCGTGTACGGCTCCATGGCGACTAAATTTCCAGGAAGCGGCGCAGCGAACAACATATCCCCCCGCCACCCCGCGCCTCGCGTTACCGAGAAATTGAACAATTAAATCGCCAACACTCATATGGCCCACCCTGTATATCAGATTAAAAATGGCCTCAGCGCCCATCAGGCATGTTAGAGGCAATTTGGCAAAAGACATGTACAAAGTAATTACAAATTTAAATATTATTAAAATTATAATTATGTATGAAAGAAGAGACAAAAAAAAAAAAAAAAATTAAAAATACAGAAATTTAAAAAAAATTATATTAAAATAAAAATTTTTTAAATAGTAAAAAGGATTATAGCATAATTACATCTGAATTTTATTTTTTACTTTTCATTTCTGTTTTGTTTTCGAACATCAATTCGTAGTGAATTGCATTGTTCTAGAAACTACTTTTAGGCAAAAAGAAGTGGTTTAAAAATGCTTTGAGATTTTATTGTGAAACAAACATTTTTGCAAGTAAACATGTAAGTATAATAAATAAAAGTGGTCAGATTCCTTTGATTGAATAAACATTTTCCTTGTTTGAAGGGGAAAACACAAGAATACAACGCAGGATGCATTAATGCTACGTTTTATGCAAAACAATCCAGACCTGAAAAAGTGGATCATGTAAAATTGGAAGAATTGTGGAATGCGGCTTAGTAATTTCCACGTGAGTTCCATCAATGCATCCTACTACGCCGGAAATACCAAATTTTTGCATGAAGTGGCGCTTAGACAAATTTTGTTCATTAACTCATTTTCAATTTAATCCACTTAGAACAAATATATTTTTCTAGAACGATAAGCACTCGATTTAAAATTTTGCAGGTGGTGCTCCGTGCTAAGGCCACATTAGTGACTTTGCCGACCCCTCGTTGAAATCCTCCTTCTGCTAAAAATCTTAATGTGGCAGCAAGTTGTAGTTCTGCCGGAATGGATGACTTAGGCGGTCTCAATTTTATGCAATGTAAAATGTTACGAAATGCATATTTGTTGATGCGATAATTTTGTAAAAACCTAATAGTTTTTATTAAAAGTATATTGAATGCACTTAAGTACATACATGTGTGTACTTACGTAGTGTCGCCCATATCCAGAGAATTTGAGTGATCCCGCAAAATTCGCCTTTGTAATTTTGCTCTTGCGTATTAATTGGTTTGGTATACAGTGGACACTAACACCGCATTCATTATTTATTTATCCTTTATTTATATACTTGTCCTTATTATTTATTTATCCTTTAATTTTATGCACAAAAAATCACAAATAGTAGTATTAATACGTAAATTTTGTTTTCAACTCAATATCAGCTGTTTACAATTTCTGTTTTCGAACTTCATTTCATATGAGAAAATGAAACAACAAACCGCTTCATTTGCAGAACATCCAAAACAAAATGTTAACTTTTCAAATCGTATTTTACTTTAATTTCACTTCTTTTTTGGAACATACCTGATAGTGTATAAAAAACTGTGCCAAAACATACATATTTTGAATCCGCAAAATACTCTTTAGAATTATTCCGCAATTACATAAGAAGCGTTTCAAGGTTCTGTAAAACGAAACTTTTTAGTTCACTTTTGAAGTGTGATATTCTATTTATTTTTTTCATATTTGCAGGCAAATTGTTGTACTCTAAACTACCCATGTATTCAATGCGTTCTTTAGTAGTTTCTAATCTGCATCTAGGTGTTCTTAAATATTGTTGATGTCTTGTACAAATAAACGATTGGTTCTGGTAAAAACTAATGGTACGATAGTCAAAATTGTTCAAACTCTTAAAAATATACAAGAATAATTGATGTTTATAAAGTCCATAAATAGGCAATATGGATTTACAAACATTAACAAACAAAGATAGAGTTAAATGAAAATTTGGTAAATTGTAAATTATTTTCAGTGCTTTATTCTGCATAGTTTGTAATGATTTCATAACATTTGTCCTTTTGTAACCATATATTAACGCCATGTAATTTAGGTGACTTTCAATAAGGGCTTGATAAATTAATATTCTAGTTTCCACATTCAATTTGAATTTCATTTTGTATAACATACCAATAGCCGGTACTATGTTTGAGTTAATTTCAGTTATATGTGAATCCCAAGAGAGATTACTTTGCAAAGTAATCCCTAAGTATTTAACTTCATGAGCTTCAGTAATTATATTATCGTCAACTAAAACACCAAAATGATTATTTAATACATTGGCATGTGGTCTAAACCATATTAATTTAGTTTTATTTGGATTCAGAACAATTTTATTCAATCTAGCATATTCAACTATTAGGGCAATATCCCGTTCCATGTTAATTTTCAAAGTCAAATCGTAACTATAGGGATAAAATAAACAAACGTCATCTGCAAACATATACATTTTACCAACAAGATTCAAATTACAAATATCATTCAAAAAAATTAAAAATAACAACGGCCCTAGACAGCTACCTTGTGGTACCCCACATTCAATATTTACCATTTCACTTTTACAACGGTTTATTTGCACAAATTGTTTCCTATTTTGAAAGTTGTCTTTAAGTAATTCTAGCTCTTTCCCCACTATTCCATAGAATTCTAATTTCTGCAGCATTATTTCATGATCAACTAAATCAAAAGCCTTCGTAAAATCAAGAAACATACCTGCAACACCAACTGAACCATTATCCAAACCACTACATATGAAGTTAACAACATTTACTACCGCTTCATCAGTGCCACAACCTTTTTTGAAACCAAATTGGTATTTATAAAAGTAATTGTTCTCATCAAAATATGCTAAAAGTCTTGTATGAATAATCTTTTCAAAGATTATGTCAATAATTGATAGCAAGTTAATCTGATTCATTACACAGAATTCTGACATTAATGATAATTCTGAACTAAACCGCAGGATAACCAGGACTAATGAGTGTTTAGTAAAGTTTAATTTTTATTTTTGGAGGGAGATCTATGTCAATTAATCGCATGCTTAATCATTAATATAATCGGTTTGCAGCAATACTGCTCTCTCAATAAAGTATAGATCCTGTTCGCCGAAACAAACTTAGGTTTGCTCTCGTTTACTGTCAAATCCACCATTAGTGACTCTTTCATAGTGCATGAGAAGGCTGCAGTATTTTCTTACAATTTTTGTCCAATTATTTTTGTATCATCAGTGTACACAAGTGGCATGTTTGTGTTGAAAATGATGGCAGTTTTCGGGAATTGATCATTTAGAAAGCCTGCTTAAGGGAATTAAAAAAAATATTCTTTTTGTCGCTAAGCTGGCACAAGCTGACATGGAGTTTGAGCGCGATCTGTTGTTTAGTTTGATTATAGTGCTCGATTTTGTTAGTATGTCTCGGGATTGTTTTGAGATGTTTACAATGGATAAGAATGTTGAACAAAGGATTTGTGCCAAATCACTGAAAATGTTACAGAAGGCTTATAGGGGTGATTCGTCTTTATGTAAAATATATGCATATAAGTAGTAAAGTGCATTCAAAATCGATCAATATGTGGGTAAAATAAAGTAAAGGAAATTCTTCTTCTTCTTCTTAGCCGGCGACTGGAATAGACATCCTTATCTATTATACGCCGCCCATAGAAAATATTTTCAAGCGCTTCGATCTTCTGCGCTTCTCCTCCAATTCGTCACACTAAGGAAATAGTGATTGAAAATCGTCATCTAATTTCGAATGAAATAACTGTGGAAGATTGTGAAATTTATACGACTATTTCGTGTGAAATGCATTGCTGTTCGATTAGTTCAGAAAAACCAGATTTTTCTCAAAATGAAAAAAAAAACAATCAATTGTGTAAAAGTCGCTGAAAATATACTAGAATGAGTCACTTCCGATCTCATATTCATAAATCGCATAACAACTGGTCATAAGACTGGTCCAAAAACTTCTGCATGACATCTTTGGACTGAGCCGAAATCAAAAAGAATACACATCAAATTTGATCGAAAGTCAAGGTAATCTGGACTGATCTCTTAGAGGGTAAATAAAGAATATTATTTGGGCATTATGCGGCGTCTGAGAAGAAAATTCGTCGAAATCGTCGATCAAAATTCGTCGAAAATTCGTCGATCAAAAGTCAAGATAATGTTGACTGTTCTCTTAGAGAGTAAATAAAGGTTATTATTAGGCATTATGCGGCGTTTGAGAAGAAAATTCGTCGAAATTGGATGCGGTTTTTTAGAAACGAAACTCATAGATTTTGCATCACGACAACGCACCATCACACAAGGCTATCTTTCAAAACTCTAACTACAATTTAAAGCCATCGTTTTTCAGTCGATAGAGGACATGAAATAGAATTTGCAAAATTCATCCTATCGAAGTCCTCATTTGATTTAAATTCGCTTTGCAAAATCGTTGAATATCTCTATTGACGACTTATTGCCGGCTATTGTCATTCAGCAAAAGCGAATAAGCATCGTAGATATACGAAATGCAGCTATAGTTACATATAATACAGAGTGACGCACCAATTGTGCTGCAACAAGAAATTCAAATGATTTTTTGTTTCAATCAATGTATTTCATTTACTTTTTTTATTGTGTAGAAAATTCAATTTTATTTTATATAACTAAATGGTTTTGAAAATGATAGACCATAAATGACCTCCATGCTCATTCACGCATATGCGACACTTAATCCGAAAATTACTGATTTGGGCCTGAAGGGCTAAAGTCGCGATAGTCTCAATTATTGTTTTAATGGACTGCTTGAATTCAATCAATTTCCTTGGTTTGTACCCCTTTTGCTTGACATAAACCCCTTGAAAAAAAGTCTGGAGCAGTCACGTCAAGTGGCCTTGGAGGCCAGTGGAAAGTGGAGTTTCTGGATATTAATTTGTTTGGGAATTTTCGCTGGAGTTCCGCCATAACCTGTCCGGCTGTATGTGCAGTTACTTCATTCTGCTATAACCAAATGCTATTGAAACGGTTAGTTCTTTGGTGCAGTTCTGGGTAAAAAAAAACTTCATCAACGTAAATAAAATTGACATTGACATTGTGTTTGTAACACGATTTGTGCGCTACTCTTTATTTGCTGCTTCAATCTAATCCAAAACAACTTTTTAGTTCACGAAAAATGATACATCTCTTTCGCGAGATTTCTCGCAGTATGAATAAGTGAAAAGCTGTCGTTTTGCTAGTTCTAGACGTCCAAATTTTTGAGGTTCTATTAGTTCGGATATGACAGGCTGTAGTCTTTCCCATAACACACGCTAAAGCACATTGTATCCAATAGAATACCACGATATCTGGTACACATATTTGAATCGGCATTTTAGACTTAGTGCGGTTAGTTTCCAAATATTAAGCACACATTCGTTTAGCCAAATCTTGTTTAGGAGCTACTGTGTGGCCATTATTAGCTCGTGGCTATCGATTATTATGATAATCGGTTGTCTGGGGTGTTGCGATATCTGGCTTTCTTTGTCTCTCGATGTCTACTTTTATTTTCATTGTGCTCTATTTGTTGCGCATCTTAGCTGCAACAAGGCGGTGATCCGAATTCATAGTAGTACCGAGGATCGCTTCCTGGTTACGCTAAAAGACAAGGTGTCTAAATCCCTTCTGGATGCCGACCATGTCAGCCATATAGTTGTTCTCCCTCTGTAGAGAATGTCGAATTTGTCACCGAATCCATCCGCTTTTTAGGCAGTTCCTTCCAGTTTCTTTTAATTAACTAATAAAAGGCCAAATTGTTGGAAATGTACAAGTGGATTCAATACATATGAGTAAATTTCTTCCTACTTGGCCGATTTTACCCAGTTGGAAATGTAGCTTGCCTAGGGCGACCATGAGTTTTTTCTCTATTAAATCTTAGCTTCCTAACTAGGGTGATGCGTCCTCGGTTGTCCGTTCAAAAGGCACGCGGACTGACGTTTGGATATGAATAAGTCGAAATAGATTTTTAAAATGAACAGGAATTTTGAATGATTGTTTCTGGCAGTTGCAAATGGAATGATGGAATACGCATGCCCTCATCCTGTGGTAGCTAAAAGCGTTTTTCTAATCAACTGAAATGTTACTAACAAAGTAAGTAAAGCAATAAATAAATGTTTTGAAATTATTTCATGTGGCGATACGTTTATAATAAAGAAAATGGCAAATGTAAAGATGAAATAGAAGCTATTGAGACCTACATAAACCCCAAACGTTTGAACACAATTGTTTCCGAAATTATTTAATTTTTTCCTCAGGTTAGAGTTTATTAAAACCCCAAAAGTTTAAACACAATTTGTCCCCAAAATTATTTAATGTTTTCCTCAGGCTAGAGTTTATTTTATGACGCCGAATATATCATATTATTTTAATGTGAAGCAAAGATCCTTTTTGATCAAACCATTCCCGAGAAATTCGTGGGAGTTTGAATTTTATGCATCGTAGAGTCTTTCGAACAATAGAGGAATTCGCTTCAATACATGCAATTTGTCATGGGAATGCTGAGACTACAATGGATATGTGAAATGAAAAACCACAAAATTCACAAACGAAGTCTTGTTAAACAAATGCCTTGAATTAAACCGAAAACATGTGCTGGAAAAATTGATGCTTCCATGCGAGCAACGGAAACAGGAAAAGGTACTTTAGGCTCTATGCACGACAGGTATAGCATCGGTGATCACTTAAAACGAAAAATCTCCAAAATTATGAGAATTTTGTTGCAATTTTTTTTTCTTTTTTTTTGATATTAACGAAATATTTATAAATCAATCATCTATCTATCCCCATAATGAAATGATGAAAATATTAAATTTCATATCTCGCAAAACCACCTGTAATCAAACTATACAGCAGAAATTCCCATGAAAAATATTTTATATTCCAAATATTTGTAATGAATATAATATAAATGTTTAAGGGTGGTAAAAAGGACATTCACTCTGATGTTGCGTTTGCAGGTCCCAAAAAATTGATCATGTGTAAACACCTTTTTGGCAATAAATTCGTAAATTTTTACCTGCTCCCTCATTGATGTGTTTCCAAGCTATTCAAGGTTTTCACGACACACTTATCAAAACAATAGCAATGTGAGTTTTCATTCTCTAAGGCCAAATGACGTACGTCCTCGCACCCTTATCTTACATCCTGTCACATGATTGATAGACATGTGAATGAATGGAAGATTCCTTAGGGACATTTGCTATTTCATCTTCTTTAGGTGCGGATTTGCTTTAACGAATGTTAAGTGATTTCATTTGATGAAGGTTGTTACCCTTTATTCGCTTGCATTTGGAAAAGAGTTTGAAAATGTTCTTTCTTCGTTTCTTTCTTAGTCTTCACAAAACTATTGCTATCAGACATTGTTTTATATGGGGAGTTTTTAATGAACTGTTAAAATCCACACCTACTTATTATTTCCGCTGAAATGATCACTTTACATACAGTGATATATGTGAAGTATAAAGAACTTCCGTCTGTAAATATGACTGGCATCCAACGGACTTGTTAACAAGTAAATTATAGATCAATGCGAACGCATTGAATATAATTGTGCAACCATTGCAACCGGTTGAGAAAGGATATGACAACCCAATTATTAACTTCAAAGACAATGTAAGAGCATCAGACAATATTTTATTACATTTGTTTGACAAATTCAATGAACGCAGATAAACAAACAGACTGTCACTATAATATTGACATTGATGGCAACATAAATGCTGGGGAGAACAACCATTTTCGCAAATCAATGTAAGTAAGCTGCAAATAGAGTGAAATTGAATATTAATTTTTAAAGATATAAAAATAAAAATGCACTGATATTTAAACTGTTGATTGTATCAGCAATCCAATGGACTCACTATGGCTTGTTTTGGGAAAACAAACACGTAGCAAAATTCATAATTTTTGAAATGTCCTAGCAATCGTTTTGAAATTTTTAGTGAAAAATTTTCAGACGTTTAGGGAGTATATGTGGCCAAAATAAAAGTTCTATGCCTACTGCAAAAGGGGGGCCAAATCGTAGAATGCAAGCTTCTGTTTGTGTTTTTGTTTTCAAAATACAATACGCAATTATGTTCTAATCACATACATATGCGCATTTTAAGTCAAGGATATTATAATACACATTGATAGAGATTGCTTTAGACGTAGACATAGCCTCTTATAGATACTCCGCCCGATTTGGTTTCTACAAAATTATGATATTTTATGTAATTCATTTACTTAGATGATGATTAGAACAGAATTTCTTATATATCACAAGACGCATGTGGAGAATAATCCCAAGAGCGTCGGTCTTCTGGAGTTCAATTCCAACTGTTTACACCAAATTTTGAAAGCATTTCGAAAGCCTGGTTCTTCCAACGGAGTTTAGGCAACCTCTTCTGTCCCCCCATTTCAATGTCGAGGAATTTTCGTGCCGGAAAGTTCATCCATCCATCCGCGCAATATGATCCAGCTAACGCAATTGCTGTATTTTTATGACCTTGATCATGTCTATGTAACTACAAGGTGTCCGTTGGGAAGGTATACTACTTTGTTTTGCCGCCATTTTGGTAAACATTAGTCTTGAAAGTTTATATTTGGCAGTCGTGAAGTAGAGTCGTGGCAAATTTATTATGGACAAATATTGGATAAACCAACGTGTTTTAATCGTTAAAACATTTTATCAAAATCAATCATAGATTACTGTGACGATGAAGAAGTTACGTGAAATTTTTGGAGAAACAGCGTGCCAACAAGACGCACTATTTATCGTGTAGTAAATGATTTCGAAGAAAAAGGGTCTGTAGCTGAAAGGGCCAAGCATGGACCACAACGTACTGCAAGATCGGCAGGAAACATTACTGCTGCTCAAGAAAGTGTTGAAAACAATCCATCAACCTCAAATCGAAGCTTGGTCTTCAAAGAACAACGTTGGATACAATTTTGTACAAGGATTTGCATTTGTTTTCATTTAAGATTCAGTTGACACAAGAGCTTCTTCCACAAGACCATTTACGCCGCCGTAAATGCCAATAGGATATTACAGCTCGTCCATGACAACCCCGATCTTCATGAAAAAATCATAATGAGTGACGAAGCACATTTTCATTTCAATGGATATGTGAATAAACAGAATAGTCGGTTCTGGGCAATGGAAACCCCTCAAATTATTCATCAGTCACATTTGCATCCATTAAAGATGACAGTCTGGTGTGCAATTTGGTTACGATTAATAATTGGACCTCACTTCTTTGAAACTCAAAACGGCGTAATGGTAACTATCAATGGGGAGCGATATCGTGATATGATTGAAAACTTTTTAACGCCACAACTGCATACCTTGGGCTTGATTAACATGCCACATCGTATACAGCCAGGACTACAATGGAATTACTGCGAGATCTTTTTGCGCAACAAGTTATTTCTAGAAATGGTGATGTTGATGGGCTTCCACAGTCGCCTGATTTGACTGCTCCGGACTTCTTTTTGTGGGAATATCTGAAAAGCAAGGTTTATGCGAACAAACCAGAAACTCTTGAGGAACTAAAACAAAATATTCGTGATGAAATTGATGAAATACCGCGTGAAATGTGTGAGAATGTAATGAAAAATGTGCTCAAGAAGGCTCGCATTTGTGAGGCTTACAGAGGCGGACATTTATCTGATATTGTATTCCATACATAATTGCCGACATTAAATAAAACATTTATCAATATAAGATCCATTCTCTTTCATTTAATCAAAAATCTGTTTCCTTTCGTGCATGTAAGTCGACCACCTATCTGAAAGTTCTGCAATCGGCATAGAATAAATCTTAAAAAATATTTTTAATCTACCTATGAGCTTCAGTACATCTTCCTTATATAAAGATTATGCCATAAATGCTTTATCTGTTAAAGGATTATATGGGGTGGCGCATAAGAAACGTTAAGATTTGATCAGTGAATACATTTTTTGTTTGTCTTTTTTTTTCGCCTTCTTACAGAATTAATTAAATAATACTTGGGAAATTTATTTTATTTATTTATATTTAATACTTGGAAAATCAAAGTTGTTAAATTTTACTTTGAAAGTCAGCATTTAATTATTCAGATCATATCGAAATTTATTTCATATTCGAAATGTTACTAGCACTCCAACAATTTACTGGTTGGTTCAGCGTTTTGGGCAACAAGGTGCTGTCTGTGATCTTCCGCGTGCTGGAAGACCTCGTGCAGTTCGAAATGAAGTGACTATTGCTCGAGTGCAAGCAAGTATTGAGAAAAACCCCTAGACTTCCACCAGACGACGTTCTCAAAAGTTAGAGATGTCTAGGCGGTCTTTGCAAAGAATTTTACATATGTTATATCTTTTCCCATAAAATATGCAATTAGTTCACCAAATGATGCATAAGAACGCATTCGATATAGTTGCCGTTTTCAAGAATTGTGCCTGGAAAACGACGAGTTTATTCACAAACTCATAATGAGCGATGAGGCTCATTTTCACCTTAATGGTCACGTGAATAAACAAAATTACAGAATATGGGGCACCGAAAATACAAAAATAATTGTTGAAAATCAAATGCACCCATTTAGATGCACAGTATGGTGTGGAATAATTTCAGAGAGGATCATTGGACCATATTTTTTCGAAAACGACGAAGGAGTTGAAATTAATGTGAACGGCATTCAATGATTAATTGATGCAGAACAATTCAAATTTGTGTTGTCAAACAAGATGGAGCCACAGCTTATACAGGTTGTCCAACAATAGCTATCCTGCGCGAAATTAATGGCAGTCGAATAATATCATGTTTTTATGATTTTAAGTGACCACCACTTTCGCCTGAATTAACGGCTCCCGATTTTTTTTCTTTGGGACTACTTAAAGGGTAAGGTATATGCCAATAAGCCAAGAACCATCCAACAACTTAAGCCAATATCCAAGAAGAATTGGTGGCGCTGGGACCTGAAATTTTAAGAAAAGTTGTGGGAATTGCTTTGGAAAGAGCGCGTCAGGTAGAAGCAAACAATAGGCATCATTTGAACGATATTATCTTTGAAACATAAAGTGAACCTATTTAATAAATGCCAACGTTAAATAAAAGCAGAACGAAGAAAGTTATACATTGAATAAATCTTAACGTTACTTATCTAACCTTTAACGTTACTCTCTAACCTTTACAAACAACAACTTCTGCTCTATGTCCACAGGTCAATAAATGGAATTAGAGACTTTACAACATCCATTCATGGAAATATATCATGCATCCAAAGATCAACGCGTCAAGCAATGGATTTAAATATCGTGTTTTGTTGGTTAGAGTTGACCAAGCAACGTGTTACATTTGCCGGACCATTTGAGTATAATCAATTGCCAGCATACTTGAAAGAAACTTCACTTTTATCAGCTTTTAAAGTCCAATTTAAAAACAATATTTGATACATAATTTGGAAATGCTTCTAACGTAGTTCTTCTTATCTCTCCTACTATTAAATATTTTAATGTTAATATTTGTTATGGTAGAATTACATGAATGGTTTTAGTTGCCTATTAGGCTTTATAAAACCAATCTGGCGCTGAGGCAATACATATTATAAAAAAATTTAGTTATCTTATCAAATTATAATAAATAATTTATTTAAGAAAAAAAGTGGCATTCAGTGTTTGAGCTAAGCTTGGATTTTTACGGAACAGAAAGTGAATTTGTTGAATTTTTATGTTGTGCGGTTTTGTTGGGTAAGGAAGTTACATTACGAGTATATTCTGTTAACGAAATAGATTTTATGATGTTGAAACCTTTAGGGTGTTGCAGAAGCCCTTCAATAAACAGACTTTATTGGAAAAAAATGTCTACAAGTGGTATAAACAGGTCAAAGAAAGGCGAGAACGAATTGAAGACGACGAGCACACCGATCGACAAGCAACCTGTACCGCTGAAAATTATAGGCAACAAATCCGATGACGAACAAAGGGATCTTGCTGATGACGTTAGTTTTTGAAAGACAATCAGCGTTATTTTGTTTTCTTTCGTGTGGATGCAGTGGAACATCTGATCATGGGCTAATGCGAGTTGAGTTTCAGTAACAGACGCATCGGTGTTGGGTTTCTAACTAACCGCTATTTCCACTTAGGTTTCTCTATTTGGGTTTAGATTTCTTAACTAGTTGCTTGTATAAGCTGTATACCGACATCAACGTGGCCAAGCGCATCAATATACACCGATTGTGTTGGCTGGATTATGTTATGCGGATGGACCTAAGAACTGCAGCACAAAAAGTTTTTGACATTGGACTTAATGCGCAGCACAGGTTGGGGCCACCAAAACTCCGTTGGAAGGACCAGGCTTCATAAATGCTGTCAAAAATTGATGAAGAATTGGAGAAGAACGTTGAAGACTGAAACGCTTGGCATCATTTTTTGCGTGCGGCGCATAATAGATAAGGATATCAATTCTAGTCTCTTCCCAAGAAGAAGAAGAGAAAGAAGAAGAGGATTCTTAGAGTTTCAACGTAAATCACAACGCGATCTAAAGGTCATAACGCTTTGGCATAATTATACTGCGTCCAAAGGTGGGAACATTTTGAAGGCGATGAAATAGATTTGGACAAAAATATAAAGATTAAAAAAAATACTGCTCTTACTTTGTTAATGTAGTAGTACATAAACATTTGCCGCCTAAAACTATGAAACATATATATATTTTTCGAACAAGAGATAAGGATAAGCCCACATTCTTTCGAAATTATAAAAAAAAAATAATAATAATAAAAGAAGGGGATGCAAACTATTTAAGTACAAAGGGCAGTAGACTATGTGCGTCATGGTATTCTAATGAATAGTTTCCTTTAGATAAATCCTTGCGCCATTGGTTGGCCCATGATTATTGGCTTACGAATGTCATTGGCAATTGAATTGTCCTCAATGTCAATAAAAGAAGTTTAAATAGAAATTGCATTTAAATTATACTTTAATTGTATGTGATTTGCAAGAATGTAATTTTTTTTTGTCGCCTTGAGCATAGGAGATACATGAAGCAGTGCGATCAAAACCTGCAATCAACACAAACGCCTCTAAAATCTGCAAATAGCTGAATGTGAAATGAAAATATAAAAATTACATCGCAGATATATCAACAATCAGACGCCACAAATTAATTGAATTCCAAAGCAAACAGCAAAATTCAGTTCGCAGAATTTTCCACAACTAACAACAAATACGAGGAAGGCATGATAAGTAATAAAGTTAAAATGGAGATGGATGGATGGATAGAGATGGTTATTAAAACAAAAATACAATTTTTTCCTGACGAAAAATTCTCTGTTATATCTTAGTGGATGCCCAGAGGTAGAGACAAATAGTTTTAATGATAAAATTATATTTTTGTATTTATTTATTTATTTAGTCTATGGATATTTTCTAACTCATGATTCAGCATGTGATAAGTCGAAATAAGAATATTTCGGCATCTGTGAAAAGTCATTTGCTTACACTTAGAAAAGTTAAGAGGTAAACCATTAATTATTGATCAAATCACAAGTCTTTCTACATCTTCCTGCCACAGATTAATATCATAAATTGATGCAATGGCTCTAAATATCTTAAGACCATCCGCATATAAAAGATATGTACTATGTATGAAACAGAACGAAATGTCATTAACGAAAATATTAAAAAGTAGTGGGCCCAAAATACTTCCTTGAGGGGCACCAGTACTTGGAACATAAGAGGCTGAGTAAATTCCATCTATACATACTGAACATTGCCTATCCATTAAATAAGAACGAAACAAATTAAGAATTGTACCTCTGATGCCAATTTTTTTTATCTTAAAAATCAATAACTCATGTGGAACTTTATCAAAAGCTTTAGAAAAATCAGCATAGACCGTATCAGTTTGATAATCATTTTCAAAATTATCAATACATTTCCGAGTAAAAACAGCTAAATTAGTAGTAGTTGACCTACCAGTAATAAAGTCATGTTGAGCGGGGATAATATACCGTTTAAACGAAAAGAAAAGTTTCTCATAAACAATACACTCAAGAAGTTTAGCAATATTTGAAAGCTTTGATACAGGTCTGTAGTTAATAACCTCATTTTTATGACCAGATTTATGAACCGGAAAGACAGTGGTATTTTTCCATCTTTGGATAAAATAACAAGAGCTAATAGATTTGGATAAAATTGTTCTAAGTGGCAGTAGCAAGGATGAGCAACATTGTTTCAATAAAAAGGAGGAGAAACCATCTGCATCAGTTTTATATGAGATGGAAATCTTAGATATCCCAGTACAGATATCATCATCAGAAATATATAAATCTGATATATCTATTGATGTGCAGAATCTATTTTTTACTTTGAATACCGGGACATTACAAATAGTGACTTATTAAGTGCGCAATAATCACAAACTCTATACTATAATCACCGATTGTCGATCTGCGAAACCATTTAAAAAAAATTCACGATAAGTTAGGAATATTTTTCAGGAAGAGGCAGAATTTTAGAGAAACACACGAGTATTTTGAAAAACCTCCAGTTAGCATGGGCTGAACTCAAAGTTAACGAAGTCAGTTGGAAAAATCATTCGGAGAATATACTTTTTACTAATGACAAACAATATGCCTTTTTTATCGCATCTACGCTGCGGATCACAAAGAAATAAATTAAGTAATTTATTTATATTTTTTTTCTGAAATTATAATGTTTTGGTTTGAAAAGTATAATTTTTTACTGTGTCTTTTCCGATCAGTTAAATAATCGATGAGCCTAATAAGAATTTCACAACTTGAAGTTTTGATTCGTCATTAAACAGAGAGCATCATTTGAAAGTCTCTAGAAATAGCTGACACGTGGAACGCTATCCTATATTATATTTATGGGGTGAAGGGGAACTTGCTTTTTTTCAAAATTATTTCTTCCCACATATCTGTGTTCATAAGGAAAAACGACTTAAGTGAAGTTACGACAAAATCGAATTTATTCTTTATTATTATTGTCCTTATTTAAATACGTATTAGTCTCCAATCCTCAGTCGAAAATTCGGTATAATTCACAAGTTATAGCCATTTTCCAAAAGAACGATTTTTGCAAGATTACGTAATGTCGCTAAAAATTGATTCAAGCAAGAATAAGTTTTTTTTTTTGCTGTTTATGTTTATGGTCTTAAGGCATATGTCGTCATCTAAGCGTGATTTCCAAATCCTTTATATTTTCAGTGTTATAACAAATTTTCAACATAGCGATTTTTTGGAAAATATTCAAAATCTCATATCAACATATTGGTAGTTAAGTCACTTTTGCTTGTAAATGCAGATATTACTATTAATCAAGTATTTAAAAAACGCCTCTATCTCACCAACTGCAGTAAATATTAAAAAGCGATCATGATCCTGTTTAGCTTATTCAAAGATACTCCCAGACTTTCCCGAAAACCGCTGACTGTTCAGCTTCACCGAAAGCGATGTTACTATTTGTAAGATACCCAGGTTAAGAACACCGGTTAGACTTTACTCAATATACTGCTATTATACAGATATTGAAGACATTTTTATTCTGAAACTTTGTCTCTTTTTGAGTACAGTTTATAAAAACTGGTTCAGAATTTCGTACAAAAGAACCGAACCAAAAATTTTGAGGTCCGTTATTAGCAATTGATGAAGTCTGGTGAGCCATTGAAAAGAAAAAGACCTGAAAGTTTGAAGGCGTCATTTTCCAACACGTAAATGCTAGGCTTCACAAATCTTTGTACTCTTGGCAAAGGGATTGGAGCTTGGATAAAATTTATTCCTTCATTCCAAAGTCTGCAAAATATTTTTAAAAACCGACATGAGTCACTATTTTGTATCAGTCGTTCCTCGAATCTGGGATCAAAAAATAGTCTGAACGATGGCAGACAAAATTATGCATTTGAATTAATATCAATTATTTGACTAAATTCATTTTGAACAGAAAAATTTGAAAATAATTTTTTGCCTTCTCAACATTACTAGATTTTCTATATAAACCACTCTCACGATATCAGTATTTCACTAATCATATCAGATTCTCTCTAGTGTGATATGTGAAGTACTTAAGTCTATTCTACATGGCCTGATTGTTCCTTATTAGAGGGCTCTCGGCTTGGTAAATTAAAAGCTGAACAGATATTCACATTATGGCAAATCCTGTAGAAATGTAAGGGAAGCAAATTGGAACATATTACACATTTGTTGTCTTCAAAGCTACTTCCGATAGGCTGATGTGGCAAAAGAAATGCTTAAAACCATGTCTTAGGGATAACTTTGACCTACACGAAATCTTCTATAAAGAAAGCAAATATTTTAGGAAATCATTTTGAAGCTAACTAGAATTAAGCGGGTCGACTGTATGTCGTGCGAACTCCATAACATGCTATTAGAGAAGGTAATAAAAAAAGTGAATCTTTAATAAAGACTACATATTATCTTAATATGTTGGTGATACAGGCATCATTTGTAGATATCTGCGAAATGTTACCACAGCCTTCTCAAGCATTGAGAAAGAGTCAGCAAAAATGGGCCTGATGACAAATGAGGTCAAAACCAAGTTGTGTACTTCAATGAGCAAAGAATGTAATCGTGAGGAATGCTGAGTTAACTTTGACAACTATAATTTTGGACTTGTGAATGAATTAACCTACACCGGCTCCACTGGTATTTAAATCAATGTCTGCCTGGAGATAAGGAGAAGAACATTGATTCCAAACAGATGTTATTATGACCTTAGTAAGCGATTTAATGACAAAACCTTCTCTCGACAAATAAACATTCAATTTTAATAGACATTAGTTTTAACTGTCTCTCTGTATAAGCTGTATAGTCTGAGTTATGACATAAGTCAATAATTCGTCTTTGGGAGTCTAAGAGAAAAATCGTCCGAAAGAGATGTGGAGCCGCCATCATTAACAAAAAGTATTGGCCTCATCTGTTTGAGCTATACACCGACATCGACGTGGTCAAGCGCATCAAAATACAGCGATTGCATTGACTGCATCATGTTGTGCGGATAGACCAAAACGCTTCAGCGCGAAAGGATTTAAGCAAGTAAGAAAAGAAGTGGTCCTAAGACCGAAACCTGTGGCACGCCCGAGTTTAGAGCTAAGACATTGGAATTTCTTCCATTCAAATTGACAAATTGAAATCTGTCACACAAATAAGATAAAGTGAGTTGGCAAGCCGAGCCAGAAAAGTTGAACTTATATATAAGTTTCTCTATCATCCTTCTATGAAATATGGACTTGAAAGCCTTGGACAGATCCAAAGAAACCAGAACACTATACATGTTGCGATTCATGTCCTTCCTAATAGTATCGATTAGAGACAAAAGTAAACTTGTATTATAACCCAGTTTGTGCCATAATTTGATCTTTCAATAAGTGTTCAAAAGCCCTAGATAGGACAGAGAGAATAGAGATAGGGCGCAAATCATCAGGGCCATTTACAGCAGCATTAAATGATAATAATTCAGTTAATTGATTATTTATTGATTTTAATTGATATTAATTAAAAAGTATCATTTTGTGTGCCGCCATCATTAGCAGAGAGTATTGGCTTGATCTGTTTGAGTTATACACCGACATCGACGTGGTCAAGCGCATCAAAATACAGTGATTGTATTGACTGTTGATCATGTTGTGCTGATAGACCAAAACGCTGCAGCACGAAAAGATTTAAACAACGCATTTGATGAGCGACGCAGAAAAGAGTGATGCAAAAGAGGGCGATTAAATGTTCGTCGAAATACTTCGAACACTTTTTGTGAGCAGTATATAATAGGTACAAGTTTCTATTCTAGTCGTAATCCCTGGTGTAATCAAGTAAATAAGTAAGTGATTTGCCGGAGTTTGGGATATTAATTGCTATGTCATGCCTAGTAGTTCTTCAATGTAGTCCCATAACTTTAAAATATACATGCGGGGAAGAATTTTCCTTAAGCAACAGAAGGATTGTTATAAAGAAAAATCGTAACATTTCCTTAAAGTTTCCTTTATCATACCACCCGTGGTAGTGACACCTTTGATAAATATATTGTGAAGTTTTAGTTGGAGTTAAACTTAGAGTACGATAGACGAGTTAGTAAAGCTGTCATTTGATTACAACAAGAACTCTATTTCAGAAGTGAAGTGTGGCAAAGCCAAGCAAGGGGAGGGATTCATTGGTTGGTTGGTGCGGCGAGCTCACACGTACTATTGCATAAGTGATGAAAGATAAGAGCGTTACAAAAAACACCAATTCCGACGACAGTCAAGGTGACGTTGGCTACACTGAATAAAGAGACGTTGAAATTATTTTTTCTTTTTTTTGTTTTTATTTATCATTTTTATTACGGAAAACACAGCTACGTGTTAGAGACAAAAACCTGGAATTCAGCCAGAAAACAAGAAATCCCAGACCGAGACGATGAGCTGTTTGTGATCATACCAAACAATCAAATCATAAATACAGCATTTAACATACTTCACATAACTCCAGAGAATTCTCAAATTCCGCACCACTGACAAATTGATAATAGTAATGAGGTAATGCTAGACGATTATATGGACGATCAAACAAACATCCACGCCAATGTACCCGGGTATGTAGTCAGCTCACACGGGAGGGAGGGACAAAGACTTGATTGGTTATTTGCAGTTTATGTTCTCTTACATTGTTGCCTTCGCGTGTACCAAAAGATGTCACAAATTTTCGATATATTGCAGTTGCTGTTGCTGCTGTTGTGATTATTAAAAAGCCATTTAAGCACATTTGTGGAATAGAAAGAGGGAAAGCGCAGACATTTGTCCAAAACACGATCGGGTTCATGTCATGTTACGATATGACATTGTAGTGATCGTGCCTGGCGGCCCACCTATGGCTGTTATGGTCGCAAGAACTGTAAAAATTGGGCGTTGTATGCGACAGTTTGTGGAATTGGGTACTACAAGCATCGGGTTAATGAATTATGAAAACAGGCTTTTTCCATAAGACGTTCAAAACGGTAGACGAACGAATAGTCTATGAAGAAACACATTGGTAACAGGGTTTTTATAAAACGTATGAAAATTTTCGTCAAAGTTTTCAAACATTTCTTCATATTGGTTGCCTTAAAAATAGCAGTTTAGAGGTTATCCTTCTGAATAAAAAAAAAAAGAAATAAAAGTTTTTCAAAACGAAAATCCATTCGTACTACAAAAACGAACACAGATAGTTATTCGTTTGCTTTGATAACGAATTGAGAGATTCGTTTTATGGATACAGGCTAAGGTATGATCAATTTTGTTATGGTTATCCATTCAGTGGTTTCAAAATCGCCAGTCTGGCAAGGCTGTCAGCTGTTAAATACCTGTCTCTGAAGTGTTACTTATTTAGTGAAAGGTTTGCCATTTACGAATATGGATCGTTTAACAACCGAAGAATGCGAAAAAATAGTTAAAATTTACTACAACAATAGTGGTCCAAACGTGAGCGCTTTTCAGGCATTTTCAGGCATTGATGGTCGTCATAGTCGACTTGCTACGCAAGGAATTGGCAGGATTTTGAAAAAATTTGAAGAGGCTGGGAGCATTACAGTTGTGGTCAGACCTTTGCAATATCACAATGTACGCACTGCCGAAAATAGTATATTGCATCTGTTAGTTAAAGCGTGGCGGATAATCCAAATTTTAATTCTGAGCGCTATGGCCGTATGATAACCTACTTTTTGGGTCTGCAATTGAAGATTATGAAATGGACGATATATGGTTTCAACAAAACCGTGCCACGAGCCATACAGTACGACCGATTTTGGCTTTATTGCATGAGAAGTTTTCAGAAAGCGAAATTACACGTTTTGGTGACGTCAATTGGCCACCAAGATCATGCAATTCGACGCCGTTAAGCTTTGTTTTGTGAGACTACATCAAAAACTGTGTTTAGGTGGATAATCCTCAAACGTTGCAGTATTTGAATACCAGCATTTGTCAAGTTATCGCCGAGATACCGACCGGAATGCGCGAAAAAGTGGTCCAAAACTACCTAAAAAGGATCCACTGCTGCAACCAATCCAGAGGCGGTCATTTAAATGACATCGTATTTCGTACATAATGGCAAAATTTTAGCGTTATGTGTATTTTATGATATTTAACTTTACTTTTGAATCTGAAAAATGCATATCCGGATACAAATATACATTTCATTCCATTTTGCATTTTACAGCCTATTTCTGTAGAACGTTTAAAACGAAAGACGGACGAATCATCTATGAATCATCTATAAAACGTAAGAAAGTTTTCGTTAGCAATCAAAGTTTTGAAAAAATAATGTTAATATGACATAGTTTTTCAAAATTTCTTTACAATGGGTCACACAAAAATAGTTTTATTGCAATTCTACCCAATAAAAATTAAATCTCTTGAAAAGGAGAATCCATTTGAACTACAAAGGCGAAAACAAGTAGTCGTTCTTTTACATTTCGAACAAACGAAGTGATACGTTTTATGGAAACAGGCTGTTAATCTAATAAGAGGAAATAAAGAGCAGCAATGTGGGAAAGCTAATTATAAAAAACTAGCTTTCATTTCAGCAAGGAAGTGGTGCTAACCAGTCATTTGTTCGAATTGTAAAATATGCTAAAATCGAGTTATTTAAACAAATTTCGATCAAATTTGTTGTTTAATTTGCGTTGATCTTTAAAACGCATATATATTTACATAATTTTTGCATACTTTACAGTATACTAAGATGTTTCGGATTGATAAGAAAGGTTTAGTGTTGATTCACAGGTAAAATGTCGAGCACTTTGTGATCGTGGAAGATGAAAATATATTTGTATTTTGTTGTTCATACGAATGTTCTCCTATCCGAAACATATCTGTGTATCTGAAACATGAAACATAGAGTAAAAAAATAGTATAAAAATATTAAAAATGGAGACTGTTTCGCAGTTTTGTACAGAAATTCAAAATCTCATCCAAAAATTCAAGTCATGATAAGCCCAAATCTAATTAGTTTTGATATACAGCTGATGACATTTTGAAATTGTGGTAGGTTACTATGCAAGAATCCCATTTTGCGAAATCGCATTTTTTGTAATATTTAAAACTTGTACTGAGAAAACCTTTGGTACGATGCAGAGTATTGCATTGTGTCCCGCAGAGAATCGGCTTTGGCACGATAGTTATAATATCCGATTTTCGCTCAAATAATCATGGGTTCGAGACCAGCTAAAACCATCAAATCTTACTTTGAGCGGCGGCCACATTGATGTGTAATCGCGTAGCCGTGTAATCGACTACACTATTATAAACTTCTCAAACTGACGTTCGGAATCATCGTTAAGTCGTTGTTCCCATTTAGTGGGACCAACAATAGAATGCTTGTACTGAATGTAAGATTTATATTCCATTCATGAGATGAAAGGCAATATTTGCTTTTTTTTTTTTGTCTTCAGTGGTAAATGCTGCAGCCAATTGAAATGTGTGCTTTGAAGGAACGCTATAAAGGGAAGAAAGAGAAGTGCACTGACTTTTTGGATCGGAAGAAATGACAGTACAAATATCGGGGGAGCGGTGGGATAAAGGGATAGAGTGAAAATAGAAAAAAAAAAGATTTCGATCCAAGGTAATAGAATAGATCTTTTCTCCTGAAAGACCATATATACGTACAGTGCGCTGCAGTTACAGAGAAAGAGCACAAGTTAAGAAGCCAAGCCAATTACCGACATCAACAAAGCAACATCAAGGGCTAAAAGCAGCAGTGGGTGTTCACGTGATGGGTTGATAATCAGTATACTCTTGCTCCTGCATATGATTTGCTAGAAATGCATGCCGAATGCACTATGTCCTGTGTTCAAAAAAGGCTCGAGCTTAGTATTTCTGCGAAGTTTATACATCAGCAAAAATGGGTCTGGAGTATTGTTGGATGTAGCTTTTGTACAAAGGCTTTATCCATTTCAAGAATTACCAGAAATCAACTACATTTTGGGTATATAATTTGACTGGCTCACATACCAACTCTATTGGAAATGAGCAGTGTCAGCCCATATTGTTGCATAGGTTCCATAAAAGTAGTCCATTCAAGCTTAGCCACAACATATACGAACATAGTTTTTTTATAGGAATTTAACTGCATTACTATATTGAATGCGTTCTTGTGCATCATTTACAAATCATTAATTAAATTAATTTTTTTTTTGCAAAGACCGCCTAGACATCTCAAACTGCTGAGAACGTCGCCTGATGGAAGTTTCGGGATTTTTCTCAATACTTGCTTGCACTCGAGCAATGGTCGTTTTAATGGAAATTTCAAAATGTTTTGAAATTTCGGTATTATTTTTCTTTGGGTACCTCCGAAACAAAATCTTAATTACAGACCTGTCCAGCCAAATCGGTGGTGTTATGTGGCTAGTAGCGCCACCTTGTTGAAACCACATATCGTCCAGTTTATAATCTTCAATTGCAGGCCAAACAAAAAGTCGGCTATCATACGGCCGTAGCGCTCTGAATTGAAATTCGGATTATCCGCCACACTTTCACTAACAGAAGCAATATTTTCGGCAATGCGTACATTGCGATGATGCATAGACCTGACCATATATGTATGTCTTCAAATTTCTTTGTTATCTTGCCAATTTCCATGTACAGTAGGTCGATTATGACGACCATAATCACCCCGTAATGCACGAAAAGTCGCCACGTTTTGATCACCACTTTTGTAGCAAGTTTTAACTTTTTTTAACGCGTTCTTCGGTTGTTAAACGATCCATATTCGTAAATGGCAAATATTTCATTAGATAAATAACACTTCAGAGACAAGTATTTAACAGCTGAGAGCCTGTATGTGTATAGACTTATATCTATATCTAGGTGTAGGTCAGTATTAGCGTATTATATCTGGCACAACTGTATTGGCCCCTAAAAATCTTATCCATGTTAAGGTATAATTATTGGGCAAATTGTAAAGAATTGAAAATATGATACGATTAGTTTATACCCGCCATACCTTTTATAATAGAAACCACTTTAAACTATTCTATTCGGCCCTATAAAATTCTTGGTAGTAGAAATTTAAGTTACACGACATCTACTATTGCTAAATTTCCATATTTATTTAGCGATGGGGGAATATTTTTTTTCTAAATGGTTCTCTTCTATTGAGTTCTATTGGATGTTTAGTAGTCCGCTCACTGAACTTCACTGCAATTGGAGTTACTCTAAGAACGTTTTGGCGTTGTGGTCTAATAGCTTTGATATAAACATTTAATATATGTGTTTCAATTGACATAATTCATTTAATAAATTAAGTTAATTTAATTAATCTGATATAATGTGAATCTATCTTTCTAGTATTTTTTGCTAGTTACAAATGGACGGCAGAACTAAACTGATATTCCTTCTCTATTTGAAACAGCAACGACAGTACACGATAACTAATGAACAGAAGCTTGCAGTTCATTAAAGTCTCATTTTTTTAATCACACAAAAAAGTAGCCAATGAAATCCTTAAAGCATCATTTTGACAAATTGTTTACAATTTGAGAAAATCGTCTACAGAACTCGCCAGCCAGCCACATTTGGCAACGTCCTACTTACATTGTCTGCTCCGGGATGTTTAAGTGTAAATCGACTATACAATGTTGGATGCTGAGTTGCAGTTTTGTCATTTTCCCTTCTTGTATGTTGCAGCCACATGCGCTTGTTGTTGTTGTGTTATGTTGTTGCTTTCAATCTCTGCAATATGTTTGAATAGTTTGTTAACAATGTTAACCATGTTGGAGCAAAGACAACAAACTTGCATTAATCGTGATTTGTTTGCTGACGTTGTATGAATACAGCTGACATGGAAGAGAAATTTCTGTGGGCAAAATATGAACAAACTCCAAAAAAAAAAAAAAAAAATTGTGGAATATCGGATACTACAGCTTGAGAATTATTGAGACAGGGGGGACTACGTAGTGACATTTTCTTGTCTGAGAAATTAAAATGTACAAAATGTGAAAAAGGATCTTTGTGTATGGAATGTTTCATATGTTGATGTGTAAAATACAAATTTTTCCAATTTCACTCTTACCTTTTTAGTGTTGGGAACAAATTCTATCCACGCATAATCTAAAAAGGAAAAGTTTTGTTGTGAAAGAAAGTTATAAATTTTGGAATTGGAATTTTGGTTATGCAAAGTTGAATAGATTCAAAGTTGAACAAGTTATATAACAACCCAGCAAAATCATTGCATATGAATTGCCAATGAATTTAACATAGAATTGTCATAGGAAATAATTTCTTACAATTTGACAACCTTTCAGTACTACTTATGTCATTCCTGGCATTATTTTTGCACATACATTCCTTAATTCAACAATTTATTTTTTAAATATAATGAAGATGTAGAGAAAATTAAGGTTTTAAAAACAGGTTGAATGTAATAATCTAATGATCCACATCCATCTGGTTAACGTATTGCATTAAATTAAATTAAATTGAGAGAAACTGCTCATCTTTATATTAAGCGTCAATATCTCTGTATTTTTAGCTTAATACCGCTGTTTTCAGAATTTATGCCACAAAATTTGTGTACTACTTTCCTAACTTTCCAAAGGAAGAGAACTTCTCACTGAAAGCGAAAAATTTCATTACTTTGAATCATTATTTTGTCGAAAGTAACATTATTATTAAAAATTTGAAGTAATATATATTTACATTACTGGAAGCAATTTAGAAGCACTTGCGCTGGAAATAAAGAGTCGGAAAATGTTCTCCCTTTTAGAATACTCGTACTTCCAATTTCTTTTTTTGGTGAGAACCTAAGCCAAAGGATCCGAAACCAATCTATCAGAAAAATTACAATATATCTCAAGCAATGCAATTATATCTCATGTAGATTATGTCATTAATTGAGATTCGATAAAAAAAAACTTATATCATAGGAAGGGGAAAAACTGTCCCGAAGCATCATTTGAGGTACAGCAAAATATGGAAAAATTCGGAAAGAATAATATGACTTGTGGAAGCAATAAAATGAAGTGCCGTATTAAAACATGGACTGATGTGACTAATTTCAATAAAGTTTGTCCCTGATAAAATTATGTTTTAAGTACTAAATATAAACGACCTAACAATAATCGAAATCGTAGCTTTTGAAACCCATTCCATTCCATACCATTCGCACGGAAGCTAAATAACATGGACCGACGTGGTTCATGGCACTTCATATAGCCAAAATATGTATGTGTGTATGTAAAATTCATTTAAATACCGGCGATAGTTGTTGATTTAATAGGCTTGGGACAACTATTGAAGTAGAGGCTATTTCAAAACAAAATTCAAACAACAAACAATGTGTATGTGTTATAAAGGGTGTCCCAACAAGAACGCAAGATTTAAATTTGGCGCCATTTGAAGTGCCATTGTTTGACATTTGAACAATTATTATTGTTTGCCAGTAGAAGGTACGAGGTTAGTAAAAATGGAGCGCTACACGAATGAACAACGCGTTCTCATTGTGAAATTGTTTTACCAAAATGGTGAAAGATTTGCGGCTACAGTTCGCAAATTGCGATCAATTTGGGGTCACAATAATGCTCCAAAAGAGTCAACTGTAAAAAGATTAATGGATAAATTTGCCAAAACTGGGTCTGTTAGTGATGTAAAAACAACAACGTGCCTTCGACCAGGTCGATCGATCAAAAATGTCGCAGCTGTACGTGATGATGTTGCTCTAACTCCATCCACCTCAATTCGACACCGAGCTCAGCAAATTGGTGTCTCCAAATCAACTATGCAGCGAATTTTGACGAAAGATTTGCATCTTCATGCATACAAAGTTCAATTGACTCAGGAACTGAAGCCAGCTGAGCATGGACAGCGAAGGGAGTTCGTTAATTGGGTATTGAAGAGACAACATGAAAATGCTGATTTTGCCGATAAAATCATCTTCAGTGACGAGGCCCATTTCCATCTTGATGGCTTCGTAAATAGGCAGAATTGTCGCATTTGGGGCGAGGAAAATCCTCGAGTGATTCACGAGAAGCAAATGCATCCTCAACGTGTCACCGTGTGGTGTGGATTTTGGGCTGGAGGAATTTGGACCTTTTTTTTATGAAAATGAGGCATGTTAAGCGCAAACAGTCAATGGCGTTCGGTATCGTGAAATGAAAACCAGTTTTTTCGTGCCTAGAATTGAAGAAATGAATGTGGAGGGCATGTGGTTTCAACAAGACGGCGCCACACGTCATACAGCCAGAGAAACAATTCAATTGCTGCATCAGTCATTTCCCGGTCGTGTTATTTCGCGTTTTGGAGACCAGAATTGGCCGCCTTGATCGTGTGATTTAACACCATTATGCTTTTTTCTTTGGAGTTTTTTGAAGTCGATGGTTTACGCGAATAAGCCGACGACGACTCAAGTATTAAACGAGGAAATTGGACGCTGAATTAATGAAATACCTCAGCATTTATGCAAAAAGGTAATTGAAAATTTTTAATTTTTTTATTTTGATGAGAACAATTACTTTTATAAATACCAATTTGGTTTCAAAAAAGGTTGTGGCACTGATGAAGCGGTAGTAAATGTTGTTAACTTCATATGTAGTGGTTTGGATAATGGTTCAGTTGGTGTTGCAGATATACTTCTTGATTTTACGAAGGCTTTTGATTTAGTTGATCATGAAATAATGCTGCAGAAATTAGAATTATATGGAATAGTAGGGAAAGAGCTGGAATTACTTAAAGACTACTTTCAAAATAGGAAACAATTTGTGCAAGTAAATCGTTGTAAAAGTGAAATGGTAAATGTTGAATGTGGAGCATCACAAGGTAGCTGTCTAGGCCCGTTGTTATTTTTAATTTTTTTGAATGATATTTGTAATTTGAATCTTGTTGGTAAAATGTATATGTTTGCAGATGACGTTTGTTTATTTTATCCATATAGTTACGATTTGACTTTGAAAATTAACATGGAACGGGATATTGCCCTAATAGTTGAATATGCTAGATTGAATAAAATTGTTCTGAATCCAAATAAAACTAAATTAATATGGTTTAGACCACATGCCAATGTATTAAATAATCATTTTAGTGTTTTAGTTGATGGTAATATAATTAATCAAACCCGTGAAGTTAAATACTTAGGGATTACTTTGCAAAGTAATCTCTCTTGGAATTCACATATAACTGAAATTAACTCAAACATAGTACCGGCTATTGGTATGTTATACAAAATGAAATTCAAATTGAATGTGGAAACTAGAATATTAATTTATCAAGCCCTTTTTGAAAGTCACCTTAATTTAATGGCGTTAATATATGGTTACAAAAGGACAAATGTTATGAAATCATTACAAACTATGCAGAATAAAGCACTGAAAATAATTTACAATTTACCAAATTTTCATTCAACTCTATCTTTGTATGTTAATGTTTGTAAATCCACATTGCCTATTTATGGACTTTATAAGCATCAATTACTCTTGTATGTTTTTAAGAGTTTGAACAATTTTGGCTATCGTACCATTAGTTTTTCCCAGAACCAATCGTTTATGTATACAAGACATCAACAAAATCTAAGAACACCTAGATGCAGATTAGAAACTACTAAACAATGCATTGAATACATGGGTAGTTTAGAGTACAACAATTTGCCTGCAAATATGAAAGGAATAACTAGAATATCACACTTCAAATGTGAACTAAAAAGTTTCCTTTTACAGAACATTGAAACGCTTCTTATGTAATTGCGGAATAATCCTAAAGAGTATTTTACAGATTCAAAACATGTACAGGGTTGCCCATATTCGACGGACCCATGTTTTTTTAAAAAAAAATCAAAGAAAAAAATAAAAATTTGGCGGTTGGCAATCTTATTCATTTAATTTGTTCCAAGTAGATTTGTTTACATCAATTTTTGAATATGATATCTCTCAAATGGCCGCCTCTGGCGTTGATGGCGTATTGTGCCCTTTTTGCAGCATTTTCCATCGTTTTCGCCAACATTTCGGCCGGAATAGCGGCTATTTCTTCACGAATGTTGTCCTTGAGCTCTTCTACGGTCCTTGGCTTGTTAACGTAAACCTTTGACTTCAAATGTCCCCACAAGAAGAAGTCAGCGGGCGTCAAATCGGGCGAACGCGGTGGCCAGTCCAAATCACCACTTTTCGACATCAAACGGCCCGGAAACAAATTCTTCAGAAAATCGATTGTTATGCGACTTGTGTGCGGTGGAGCGCCATCTTGTTGAAACCAGAACTGCCTCATACGCTTTCGACGAATAATTGGCATCACAAAATTGGTCATCATGTCGCGATAACGCTCCTGGTTGATGGTAACAGCATGGCCATTTTCGTTTTGGAAGAAAAACGGCCCAATGACCGTTTTCGCACTAACGCCGCACCAAACTGTGACTTTTTCGTCATGAAGAGGCAATTCTTGAATCTCCTGAGGATTTTCAGTGGCGTAAATACGGCAATTTTGCTTATTTACGGTCCCATTCAATGTGAAATGGGCTTCATCGGACATGATAATTTTGTTCCAAAATTGCTCGTCATCATCGGCCATTTCGATGACTCGTTGGGCCCATTCCAATCGACGAGGCTTGTCCGCAGGCAACAATCTTTGCGTCAATTGAATTTTGTACGGGAACAAATGCAAATCAACGCGAATAATCCGTTGTAAAGTGGACCGAGCCAT
>JAHXMU010000252.1:210861-280473 GCA_019455685.1 Philornis downsi
GCGCACTTCTCACATTTTTTAATATTTTAAAAGCACGTTGAGTTTTCACAATTGACTTCTTCTGTTGAATGTAAATTTCAACTATTTCAGAGCGCTCGCGTGGCGTGTATTGTTCCATGGTAAAAATCTGCTTGGACTGACGCTTCAAACGCGGTATGTCATTAAGCGATCTGACATCTCTGTCAAAAGTTATGGCGTTGCCAGATGGGTCCGTCGAATATGGGCAACCCTGTATGAGCCAACTGGGTAAACAAAATAGTGCAATAAACAAACGCGTACTCTAATCCTTTCTTTTCTTTGCGGTATTATGATCGTATAGGCAGATAAAGGCAGATGATTTTTGTTCTAATCTTCACTGTGACTCATCTAGTTTGAAAAGTGACCATCAACATCTCAGAGGAAGCCGGAGTTTTTTTCGTAACCATAGCTGTTCTCAATTCTTATTTGAAATTCGTAACTTATAATGTTGTAAAGCTCTCTAATATTTTTTTTTGCCCAGTTTGACTCATGTGTGGTTTAGTTGGCCATCGTAGAGCAGGGAAAAAATTTATTTATTTTTTTCTCCCTCTTTCACAATTATATGCACTCATTTATAGTAGAGTGTAATTTGGTCAAACTTCCATTATTCTGACAGTTGGCCTAAATTAATGGGAATACCCTTGAAACAGTGAAAAAAAAAATCATGTTGTTCCTTGATCCTGCAGCTATAACAGAATGAGGATCACAAACTAGATAATCGATATCAGCGCTTTCGATAATCGAATTTTTTTCGCCTTGGCCCCAGTGTGCGCCGTGATATGTAAACCACATTAAGTATTTGCATAAATTTGAAATAAATTATTACTACACAAAACATTTTTACTTATCCTCTTCAAGTTCTGAACTCAATTTCATCATTGAAACTATTTCAGCAACAATCTAGTTCACTTCTTTGTACCGAAATCACTTACCTACAATATCACAATGAAGGCGGCTCCCATTCTGGCAATTTAGTTGACCATTAAGACGACCTACCGCCGCTATATCCAAAATTATACTTTGTAACGAAGATAAGAACATATGCAGCACTTACTATGTAGCTCAAATGGAAATGGATATGTCTAACGGTTAACAGTGCGTAATGATAACTAGCCTGGGCTTAAGGGCAAAACATATAATTTTCTAGCTACGATATGAGTCGGAAACGCTTCTCTGTCAATATTAAGTACTCTGGCTGGCTACAATTGTGCCGCCATTCCACAGAACTCCAGTAGCACGTGCCCTAATAACTTATATAGAATTGAAAGAAATAGTGAAGCTCATGACTGCTCATAAATACAGGCCAACAAAGACTGTAAGAAGACTGTAATGGAGTATATTGCTTATTTATGATTTGCCATTAGGCCATTAGAAAACTAAAACAAACACAAAAAATTGAAGTAAAATACATAAATTATATGTATTTTGTAGAATTGTTGGACAATAAGGCTCATAAACATAACAAAAAAATTATACGATAAGAGGAACCAAGACAGACGATAACAACGGCTGCCCCATACGCAGACAATGGGAAGAAAGAAAGTTTAAGTATAAAATATATATTTATTTTCAGCAGAAATGAAGCTTCAGTGCACCTGATGAGTGCCACAATGGCGCGGAGGCCTTCTCGTTAAAGCGAGCACAATGATCATGAGCGTGCCACCATACAGTGGTTTGCAACGGGCAATTTTGTATTATAATAAATACAGGGTGGGCCATAAGGGTGTTGGCGGTTTAAATATTCAATTAAAAAAAAAAACTACGAAACATAAAAAAAATATATTTGTATTTTTAAAAAGTAGAAGCATGGGAATTTTTAAGACTTAAAAATAATGTTGTCCAAATGGCTTCGCTCGCCTGCTTGACACTCTTGGAACCGAAGTCGCAAATTTTGGAAAACTCGTTGAAAAGTTGTTCTCGGTATTTTGTTAATTTTCTGAATAATGTTCCTCTTCAACTGCTCTAAATTGGTCGGATTATTCTCGTAGACTACCGATTTGAGGTAGCCCCATAGAAAATAATCGCATGGAGAGAGATCGGGGCTACGTGGGGGCCATTCAATATCCCCCCTTTTCGAAATGAGTTTTCCAGGAAAAACATTTTTCAGCAGCTCTATGGATACCCTAGCCGTATGACATGTGGCCCCATCCTGTTGAAACCACATCCTCGAGGTATTGCCCTGAAGTTCTTGCAAAGCTGCCACCAAAAAGTCTACTAGCATGTTGCAATAATTGTTCGCTCTAACCGTCATCGCATGCCCTCTTTCGTCCTCAAAAAAGTATGGTCCAATAATACCGGTTGACGTTATCCCAGCCCACACGACAAGCTTGGGGCTGTGAAGTGGACGTTCATGCAAACGTCGGGGATTAGTCTCGGACAAGAACTGACAATTTTGCTTGTTCACATGGCCATTAAGGTAAAAATTGGCCTCATCACTAAACATCACTTTGTTGAAATTGTTGAACCGCTCTAGCATCAAATTGACAAAGTTAAGTCGGTTATTGGCATCATCGGGTTTTAATTCTTGGACTATCTGAATCTTATAAGCCTTCAAATGCAAATCACGTTTCAAAATTCGTCGTAAAGTTGCTCTTTTGACATCCAAAGACTGACTTCTCTTACGTGTTGACTGTTGCGGATTTCGCTGAACTGAAACACGAACACGCTCCACAATGTCGGCTGATCTTGCAGAAACTGGGCGACCACGAACCGTAATTGGTACTGTTGAGCCGGTTGTTTTGAACATTCTGATCCATTTTCGTATCACATTGGCGCTTGGAACTTTACTTAAATCGTGTAAACCGGGTTCATGCCGATACAAACGTTCTGCAGTAATCACTGATTTATTGCTTTCGTAATACGCTCGGACACAAAATGCACGCTGCACTCCCGTGTACGGCTCCATGGCGACTAAATTTCCAGGAAGCAGCGCAGCGAACAACATATCCCCCCGCCACCCCGCGCCGCGCGTTACCGAGAAATTGAAGAATTAAATCGCCAACACACATATGGCCCACCCTGTATTTGAAGTGTTTTTGAAAAATCATTTCTATTGTTTTATGGTGATTTAAATCAAACATGCTATGGCAAAGTCTGGCAAATAAGTTATATAATTATTTTTTCCTTTCATTTTTTTCATTTTTCATTCATTTAATTTATAATTTTTCAGCATACATACATAAATTATATAAGAGTTTCTAATTATAAATAAGAGTTTCTACGAATGGCTTCTGTAAAATTTTATGCTTTCCGTTTGGGACTCAAGTTCCAATTCATTATGAGCGATTTGGGGCAAATTAATTTCACAATGGAAGGGGTTGAAAATCAGGAGGTCTGAGTTCCTATTCGTTCCAAGTTATTTAGTTTGATTTGATAATTTCTTATTTGATTAATACAGGGTGGCGCAATAGAACGTGCATATTTAAAAAATAGATTAAAAAATAAATACGAAAGGTATGGTTAAAATAAATCTAAGGCATTGTAGAGTAATAAATGGAGTTTATTTTTTAAAAATAACATCATCTAAATGGTGACCCTCTCTACGACGGCACTCCTCTAACCGCAAACGAAAATTATTGAAAACTTTCTTCAGTAATACTGGTGTAATGGCTGCCATTTCACCACGGATATTCTCCTTGAGTTGAACGATGTTTCTTGGATTGTTACTGTAGATTTTGTGTTTGAGGTATCCCCACAAAAAAAGTCAAGAGGCGTCAAGTCTGGACTACGTGGGGGCCATGGGATATCACCTCTTTTCGAAATCAGTCTGCCATCCATCAGTCTGCAATCCACTATTCTTGAACTTTCAATTTCTGGAGCCAAAAATCCGTCCAACATATCTACATAGCGTTGCGTATTAACTGTGACGTTTTGGTCCGGCGCATTTTCGAGGAAAATAGGACCAATTATTTCTCTGCCAGAGATTGCTGCCCATACTGTCACTTTAGGACTATGCAATGGTTTTTGGTGTTTGATTTTGGGATTTTCACTGTTCCAGTAATGACAATTTTGACAGTTTACGAACCCATTCATAAGGAAACGAGCCTCGTCAGAGAAAAGAATATTGTCAAAATTTAAAAATCGATTAAACATTTCATTAGCAAATGCGAGCCTTGCTAAGAAGTCAGACTCTTTCAATTCTTGTGTTAATTGCAGCTTATATGGATGCAGTTTAAGATCCAATGTTAAAATTCGGTGCAAACTTCGTCGCGATAATTGTAAGACAGACGATCTCTTGCGAGTCGACATTTGTGGATTTCCTCGTACTGATTCCATAACTCTCTCAAAATTGTCTTCGGCCCTAGATGTTCTTGGGCGACCATTTGGTTGTGGTTTAAATGTTGAACCGGTCTCTTCAAAACACTTTACCCATATTTTAATTAAATTAGCACTCGGATCTTCACTAATTCGCAGTAGTCCATATTCAGCACAAGATAGTCGCCTAGTAGCAATATATGAACGAGAGTTCTCGTAAAATGCGCGCACGCAAAATGCGCGACGCTTCCCGTCGAAGTGATTCTTAGCAACTAAAACCCCATGAGCCCGCCAACCCAACGATGTAGGCGCCCCTTCCCCCCCTCGCCCACGCCTTTTCTACACCGCAAAAAAAGATGATGCAACATGCACGTTCTATTGCGCCACCCTGTATATAATTTATAATAATAATTTGATAATTTCTGAAAAAATGAGGTTAGGAATCTGACGCTTACATTTATATTTTTGATTGGAAAGTTGGGGGCTACTTGTCACGTAGTCCTGGTGGTTGTTGTAGAGAAAAGATGCTCGTACTCTCGCCGACCACATTCATGAAACCTCCCTGCACTACTGGATTGCCACCTAGACACTACAAATAGTGGGTTGTTTTTAACTTCCTGGATGGATGAGATGGTCTTTGCAACATCTGGCAATACTTCATTTTATAATTCAATTTAAGCTAACTTTAGCTTTTCAAATACTGATTTTCATTTCAATTTATTTCTAATACAATTCATATTAATTATAATATAATTATATTCAACAACAGCTACATTAATTTGTAATTTTGTCTACATTATTGTGCATTAATTAAGACGAATAATTGAAAAGAATCGAGAGATTCCGCTTTGATACTAATCCTTCTGGCACCCGGCACACTTTTGCAGCGAAATCATAGAGTACTGAGGGAAGGTATGTGTAGGTCGTCAGTTCACTTGTCTGAAATTTTTATACTGGTTTTTAACATGAGAAACTAATCAAATGCTGTACTAATTTATATTGTTGTAACAAAGTTAGCATAAAATCTTATACAAAATTGTCTTTATTTCCTAATCGTTTCATATGTCGACTTGTTTGATCTCATTTGGAAAACTGTAACTGAAAAAACTTATAAATTCTTTATTTGCTGTGAACATTTCTGAGAGCCTTTTTCATATGGACAGTTTCGATAATACTTCCCGATGTTGTCGGAAATCTGGTAATACTCGTATGCATGTAATGCAACATGCCTTTTGAGAAATTTAACGGTTTTTTATCAACAAACGAAATTACTTTAGGATTCATTTCTAAGGTAGATTGAGAATTATTTAAAACTATTGTTTCGTTTCGTTTTGATGAAGATTTTTAGTCACATTTCAGCTAAGAAAAAGTAGATACAGTTTATTCCATAAAACAGTTTATGTCCATAAAACGAATTCTCAATTCGTTCGTCAAATAAACGAACAACTATTTGTGTTCTTCTTTACAATTTGAATGACCAAAATCTGTCTACTTTGACAATAAATGGACTGATCGCAATTGTAGACAATGGAAAATTTTCAAAAATGTTGATTATGAAGAATCATAAAATGGAATGGTTATTGAAAAATATGGCTTTATGCTGGAAAAAACGATTAAATTTGATTTAGTATGAACGACAAAAGTGGTTTTATGACATGTTCATTGATTTGCTAAGTGATCGATATGTCGTCCCCTAACCTACTACGACCCAAGGGTGACAATTGGGAGAGAATTAAAAAAGAACTTTGCTCATACAAGGACAAAAAATACCCTTGGAAAGATTGATTATGCGTGAGAAGAGGGCACTTTTTGGCATTGAATTGACAGTGCAGAGTAGTGATATTACTGAACCAAATTTCCTTACTGGAATAAGTCGAAAATCAATATTTTTCTGATATTCGTAGTGTAGCCGTTGGCTCAATGGCAATAGGCAATTGCAGTTGGCAGATACTAGAAGAATTTACCCCATTTGTTGAAAAACACTTTACAAACGTATAACTAATAAATATTAATTATTTATTATTGATTAATAAATATTAATTATTTTAGTGAAAAATCGATACGATGAGGAAGGTTTAGGTATGGCAAATTATCTTACCATATAAGGGTGAAACGTCGGCTAAACTGGTAGCACAATTTACGGTAGAGGGTGTAAGTCACGGAGTCCCCGGGTCTTTTACGTGAATCTTGCCGTGAAGAACTTGCATATTGCAATTGCCAGCGCCTCCCTGGCTACTTGGGCCATCTACTCTATAGGAGTCAACAATTTTTGGGCAGCAATTGTCGGCTCTTTCTCCCAGCCAGATAAGATCAAATTGAGCCTGTAAATATGTGACAACATACTTCCCATTGGGGAACATGAAGCGTATCTTACCACTTTTACTACTCTACGGGTCTGTAGCGCAAGTAAAAACTAACACTCTTTACGCCGTCTGTATATTTACCTTTACATAAAAAGGTCCTTTATTTAATTGGTGGTTGTCTTCCAGAGATGCAAGGCAAACATTATGATAATTTAGACAATTTCATTTTTATTTCATATATTTAAGTTTATGGACCAAAATTTCTTTATAGACTAACAATGGCAAAACAGTAGTATTTTATGTTATAATCTAGCATATGATGTAAAAATGATTTTAAATATATTTGGGGTCAGAGAATTCTGAACAATTTCCTTTAATGTACGTAAGAACTTTATACGCTTTAGGAATAACATAATTCACATGCGAAATAAATGTCAAAGCGGAATCGAATAGAACACCTAGATCCAGTTTCGAACAAGCCGATTTTAGAGAAAAATTTCCAATTTTGAACACTGCATGAGTCGGATTTCTGCAACGCGAAAAGGAAACATGAATGCACTTATCCGTGTTCAATGAAAGCTTATTTAAAACGGCACCATTTGTTAAGACTTTCTATGTCTTTTTGAAGATCTAAGACGCTATTAATTGTAAAAACCTTTAAAAATACTTTTAGATCATTTGACTTATAAAAACAAGTTGATCTGTCATTACTAAATAGTGTGAATAAGAAGTATACTTCCTTATGGCACACCTGAAGATTGAATATATGAAAAGGATTCAATCTCTTCATTAACAACTGCACTGCCTATTGGTGAAATTATGATGTGATCGATATTGAAAATTTTGAGTGGAATCCCATCGACTTTAATTCAGCATACGATATCTGATGCGATATCTTATCAAAAGCATTAGAAAAATCTGTGAACACAGTCTCAATTTAACTTTCGTGTTCCAGAGATGAAATGCAGTATTCATTAAAAGAACATAAATTTGTGATAGAACATAATTTTGTGATGATTGTGTTGATGTGGGGAAATTATTGACTTGGTTAAGAAAATTAATTTTTTATAAATAACATGTTCAAAAACTTTAGAGATGTTTTCCAATTTGGATATCGGTCTATAGCAAGTAATATCACTGCGCTTTTCATTTTTAAAAATCGCTGTAATAGAATTACATTTCAAGCGGTCAATGAAAATTCCCTTACTTGGAGGTAAATTAGAAATATACGATAGAGGAAATGTTAAAGAATAAACACACTCTTTCAATTATGAGCAATCACAGAAAATGTTCAATTATCCTTAGATTTTGGCACAACAAAAAAAAAACATCACCCAAACCAAATAAAGGCTTGGTTTTGAACACGGATAATTTATTATAATTCTCAATGGCAAAACAGATATCTGCTGAATTTTGTTGTGACCGTATAAGCACAAGTAAGTATAGCCTCTAAACCAACTTTGTCTTTGAGAGGGCGGAAAACCAACAGGCGACTGTGTGGTTGTGATTTAAAAATATACTACCAATTTCCCAAGAAAATGTTTATGAGCCTGGTCTCGTTCACTGAATTTCGTGAGTGGTGTTAATGACAGCCATATATAGGGTGATTTTTTAATCGTATTTTTTTTTAAATCGAATAAAACACTCAAAATTTCCAACGTATATTAATTTTTTTGTTGTAATCGATACATTGGTCTTTGCCATTTAATTGTTGTTGTCCATTCGGAAGATCCAATTTTTCGTCACTTTTTCGAGCATTTCGGCCAGTATTACACGAATAACGCGTGTTATGTTATCCTGTAAGGCTTCAATAGTATTCGGCTTGTCCACATAGATTAACGACTTGACATAACCCCTCAAGAAGTAATCAAGAGGCGTTAAATCGGAAGATCTTGGGGGCCAACTCACAGAGCTAAACCGAGAGATAAGCTGCTCACCAAATTTATTCTTCAACATATCCATTGTTTCACGAGCAGTGTGGCATGTTGCACCGTCCTGATGAAACCACATGTCAACCAAGTTCAACTCAGCCAATTGGGGGAAAAAAAAAAAAATTGCGTATCATAGTTCGATATGGTTCGCCGTTGACGGTAATGTTTCTTCCACGGTCATCTTTGAAGAAAAATGGACCGATGATGCCACCAGCCCATAAACCACACCAGACTGTCATTTTTTTGTGGATGCATCGGTAATTCATGTATGGCATGTGGCTGTTTATCACTCCAGATGCGTCGGTATTGGTTGTGTACGTATCCGTTCAGCAAGAAATGAGCCTCATCACTGAACACAATTTTTCGATAAAATAGCGGATTTTCATTGAGCTTTTGTAAGGCCCATTCACCAAAAATTAGACGTTGTAGTAGATCATTCCGCTTCAATTCTTGCTTGAGTTGAATTTTATAGGCTTTCAAACCCAAATCGACGTGTAAAATTTTCCTTGTGGTTGAGTAACACATGTCCAATCGCGGAGAACGGCGACGAATTGACATTTCACGATCGTCATTAACACTGGTCGCTACGGCTGCAATATTTTCTTCGGTACGCACTCTACGCATGCGAGTCGATGGTTTTATGCCCAACAAAGTAAATTTGGTGCGAAATTTGGAGACAGCAGCTCGAATTGTTGATTCAGTAGGTCGATTATGATGACCAGAAAATGGTCGTATCAAATGCACATTTGTCCTAGAGCACGAATTTTGATAATAAATTTCAACGATTTGCAATCGTTGCTCGTTTATTAGTCTTTCCATGATGGAATGGCAGAGTATACTGTGTGCTTTTCACTTTGACAGATGATGTTTGGACGCCGTTACCAACCAGTGCTGCACACCTGATAAACTTAAATCTTAAAAAGTCACCATATACTTGCTGAGGTCTATCGCCAAACAAATAGAGCTGCCGTTTCTGAAAAGACTCCTGATATTTCTTACAATCTTAGTCCTTAGAATGTTGGTAGGGGAAATCCACATGAAGTGGTTCATTTTTTGCTGTTTTCATTGACAGTATAATTAGCTCGAACAACAAATTCCTCGCTCACAGAACCGGCTTGGAATAATTGGCGAGGAGAGGTCACCCTATCGACAGTCGGCAAGGACTTACCAAATGCTGACCGTTTTTTTTAAGTCAGAACATCTTCAAATGTATGTTCATATAAAAAACATTTCTAAATCACTGTGTGCTGCCTGGTTCTAACTCGCGCATGGTCAACTATGAATAACACCCACCACTGATAATTACCTGCCACTCAAGCAGACGATTCCTAAAATAATAAAAATAGAAACAAAGAGGAAGAAGACATCGCAATCATCACTACTGGATAATCATTAAAAGTGGACGTGCAGAAGAAACGAAACTTAAGCTCATAAAAATTAAAAAATTAAAACTTTATATAAACTTTATAAATCATTCTTATAGGGGGGCCTCTTCAAGATATTTTTGGAAATATCGTTTATTGTTCTATGGAATTGAAAATAGTTAATACAAAAACTACATAAACCGTTTGATTGCATATTCGTACTATTCGTTGGAAGTTTCATTGCTGTGCTTTTTTATTCCATTCAACAACATTCATTATTAATTATCGGCATATTTCTCTGTTTTCATCCGTAGTTGATTTATACTCTCCCGTACAATTAATCCATTCGCAGGTGCATCGTTACAGGTCTATTTAGAAACTGGTGTACATGTCCGTTGGCACGTTTTTCCATAGTTCTTCCGTTCTAGCCGATAAGATATCTATTAAAAAGCTCTATTCCGTCTCGTCTGTCCGTTTGTTTGTGTGTGGTCATCTGATGAATGGATAATCAATCTTGAAATCTTAATTTATTACATAATTTTGCTTGAAGAAATGTTATTGTATTGAAAGTAATTGAAAATATAGAATAAACCGTATAAGGTTAGAAGATCTTAAAGGGGAAGATTTGTATAAATGCAAGGAATTATTAATTATTTGTTATTACTGATGGACAGTTTCTAATTGCGTTTTCTAAAAGTTATTTATTACGTTGCGGTAACTGCTTACAGCGGATCTTTTGTGATTAAGATGTAAAATGTAAGCTTTGGAAAAATTAGGAGACGATTAATTTATAAACATCTCATTCAGATGTTAAATTCTCTGCCAGCTGGAAGTAACAAATGACCGGTAGTAAATGATATCAGATATCAGCACAAAAGATAGCTTGAGGGTGACTCCACTATATTCAGATTAAAAACCAAGGAATCTGATTAATCACATGGTAATAGTTGGAAGACATGCCTCCATTAGCATGAGCGTATCTGTGATCCGTGGTGTTATTGTACGAGTAAACTCAAATTATTCCCATGTTGCAAGTAAGGCTCGCATGAGATTTGAGCATTAAGGACGCTTTATAGTCCAAAGCACTAAAATAGACACAGCTATTGTAATCAGAAAGTGATTCTTTATTCCTTGAATTGTTTAGTCTATCTATTTTTGTTTAATATAATTAGCTCCTCTGTTATATTCATCATGATAGAATAAGACAGACATTCGGTCAAAAATATGCCAGGAAAAAAAATTCTTTATTCTCTAAGTTTATAGAAACACCTTTTCTGCAATTGCCCCGCTCTGATGAACCGAAGGGGATCAACACTGGGCTCTTGTTTCTTTAGGGACCTAGGAGATCTGGACGGTATAGATATTGCCCGCCTTAAAAGCTTCCCCGTTGTTTTCACTGTGAGTTAGTTTTGTTCAGGCGTGATTTCAGAACTTGGTCAAAATAATAAATACATTGCTCAATTCTTTAATATTTTTGCAGTGTGTTGTAGTCTTTTTGGAAAGGCTAGTTATTTTACTATTGTTTGTTTGTCTTTATCCATAACAAAATATATGGTAAAAAAATCAGCCATGGGTCGAAAAAGTCATTGTTCTCCGGAGGAGAGAAAAATTGTTTCAAGACTAAGTGGCCAAAGTCTATAGCAGAAATTATGAATCGGTCGCTATTTTTTGTACAAAATGCTTCAAGGCCTAAAAGCCCGTCAAAACTCGCGGAAGACCCAAAATAACCTCAAAAACAACAGATATCCATATTGTAACACTGGCGAAGAAGGACCCGTTTGTGTCTTCAAGAGCGATTTCAGCAGAAATTGGAAATGTAATTTCATTGCGAACGGTTCGTCGTAGACTACAAGAAGCACAGTTATCAGGACGGACAGCTGGAAGAGTTCCTTTGCTTAGACAAAAAATATTTAAAGGCTAGATTGGCGTTTGCGAGAAGACATTCCAATTGGTCTGGAGGAGACGGTGAAAAAAAATGGCGAAACATTTTGTGGAGCGATGAAACAAAAATTAATGTATTTGGAAACGACTGTGCCCGGAATCTTCGACTCCCTAAGGATAAGGAATTTCATGTTCGCTTTACAAAGAAGACGATCAAGCACGGAGGCGGTAATATTATGGTCTGGGGTTGTTTCTCGTGGTATGGTGTCGGTCTGGTAGATCGAATTACCGACACTATGAACAGATTCCACTACAAAGATATCTTTATATCTTGGAAGATATGATGTTGAACTATGCTGTGGAAAGTATGCCTCTTAGATGGCCATTCCAGCAGGATAACGACGCGAAGCATAATTCTAAGTTGACAAAAGATTGGTTCCAAGGCAATAATGTTACGCTTCTCGACTGGCAACGTCAACCTCCGGACTTAAATCCAATCGAAAATTTTTGGAGAGAGTAGAAATAAAGAATTGGGATGGAGGGGCTTAAAAATAAGGATCAGTTATGGGATTTTGTTCAAAAGCTTGATATGAAATACCAGTAGAAATCTGCAGGAAGCTTATTGCCAGCATTCCAAAAAGAGTCAACAAAATAGTTGAAAATAAAAGTGGATATATCGTCTTTAAAGGAAACTCAGCCAAATTGGCAGAAAAATCTTGGTTTTTTTCATTATTTTGCTTATTTTAACTAAATGTACTTATTGTTTTGTCCAATGTTTTTTTTTTATTAATTTCTTACTTTTTGAAAAATACTGAATTTAATTTTTGTTATTGTTTTAGTATTTAGTTTATTTCTAATGTTATAACAAAAGAAATTAGTATTTTTTTTTTCTTTTAGTCTAAACAAATTTTCGTCTACGAGTCTTTAACAAAATATAGGGTGTTCTTATTATTTTGACCATGTATATATATTTATATATATATATGTATATATAAATGAATAAATAAATAAATAAATATTAATAAATAAATGAATAGAGTGCATTGAGTAAAATAAAAGTTATTCGAATTTTTTATTGTAGCGCAATTGGTGCGCCACTCCGTATTTGAAAAATATAAAATGAAGATTACTGATAGAAAATACTCTTCAAAAATTCGGCGGGATTTTACTGGAAATTGCCGAAGAATTCTGCGTGTCTTTGAATTCTGCATGTTCTTTTTGTACGAAAGTTTCCTTTTTGCAAAAGATTTTTCTTTAAAATAAACATGGAATAGAATTTATAGGTTATAGGTGTTTATAGGTGTTCCCCACGAACACCCTGTACTTGTATTATTTATATCCGACAGCTATCAAATTTGACTTTAAATTTTCTGCTCTTCCAAGAAGGATTAAAACATGTAAATAATCCATTTGAGTGTTCTTTGAAAATAACTATTATTAAATTGCAGTAAAGATGTTTAATCGTCAGTTTTTTACTTAATTTTTCTAATTTATTTCCAACAACACTGGGAATTTTGCCTGTAGAAATAGAAATGTAACTAATCAGTTTCTCGTCCTTAAGGGATTTAATTAACTGCACCTAAATCAATTATTATTAAAGAAATTGTCCGGCCCGTAAATTTGTATTCCACTCTGTGATGGATTTCAACCGCCACCTAAATGAGTAAAGTGTTTATTTCAAAGGAATAAATTTTACATTTTTATTTAAATGTATACAAAATTTTATACAAAATCTCATTAATGATGTGATTAATTTGTTTATTATGCTATCATCAAGATTTTTAACACGTCATATGATTTTAAAATGTCATTGTCTTGAACTGTTTGCTCCTTTGGTAAAACAATTCGCATCAAATTCCTGTGCTTATCAATTCCCTACAATTCTTGTGTTACTTTCAGTTTAGACTCTTTTTTGTGTTTCTTTTTTGTTGTTTTTAAAGGTCGTAACCATTAAATCCTATTTAGTTTTCCATAAAACTCTTAACTCAGATAATAGCCACACTTTCCCTTTTGCTTTCTTCTTTTTCAACCTAATGTCCTTGTGAGTCTCCTCCTGTGATAGCCTAAAAGTAAGTATTGCCCGTTCAACAAGATAACAATGACATTGAGACGAACGGAAAACTCAACGATTAACTGACCCTTAAGTAGCTGCGGGGCGGCGTGTCCATCATAAGTAGAGCACTTTTACTATTTCTTTTTGCAAATACATTTGGTTATGACCATGGCAAAAAGGAATTAAGATAAAACACAAATGATATTTTGTCATTATAGAATGCATTAGAAACTGGGTCTGACAAAACAGAAGAGAGAAAAAATAGGTAAATTTTACGCAACGGAGATTGCACAAAATTCGTATAATAGTTTACTTTCATATTACCAAGAACTACGTGAGTTTCCGGACAGTTTAAGGATTTCACTCTCTGTATTTGCCATATTTATATAAAACCTACAAAATATTGTTTTTTTTTTTCAACAAATATATGTCCTTTTTGGAAATATAAGTAGAGTATTTGTAAAGTGTTCCTTTTCCCCTTGTCCCTCTGATTTTAATAGATTTGCAATTTGATATTTATCATCATCTACTTTTACATTTAGCTATCGTAGTTTGATTGTGTTTCGAGAGTTTTATGCACAGACGCACATGTTGAATTTGTTCCCTTTGTTTGTTGATCCTTTTTGAAAAATATGATCTTGAAAAGGGCGTACAGGATTTAAGAGTAGATTTTTCTATTTCAGTCTCTAATATTCCTTTGTCATTTTTATTTATTTCCACAGGATGCTAAAAGCGTGGGAATATGTGAAGGTGAATTATTGCAGAGGGGAGGGAGCTAGCGCAAAAAAAAAGGAAGTTGTGTTTGGTGTTAGAAAGGTGAAAGAACAGATGTTGTAGGAGAGCATCGTGAATTAAATTATCATTATAAAAACTGTATATGGCCATAGATAAATTATATATATTGGAATTTTTAAAGGAGTTATTTGAACAGTGATGACGAACAGAGGCAAATGTGGCTCTCATAGAGGTAAGTAAGATTTTTTGACATAATAAAGTATCGAATTTGTGAATTTTACAACTAAAAAACCATATAATTTTTAATAATGTTATATATTTTTACACTCATATTTATTCAAAAGGACATCTTTCAATGTAATACGGAAGGAAATGCCATTTACGAGAACTAGAGTTAGAAAAATATTCAACACAAAATGTTATCTGAATGAAATTTCACTCCGTCACAAAATTTTTTGGGATTAACAAACCATAAAAAGTTTTCGTAAAACTTTAATTGCATATCTACCATTTAAGAAGTAATAACAATGTAAGTACCCAGCAGAAAATCGTAATGCGTTTGGAAGTGCAATAGTAAACAATTTAATTACTTAGAAAATTTACATTTAATGATACTTTAATTTCTCTTCCATATCAAGATGAAGAAATGCAAGCAAGAACATTTTACGACCGACATATTTTGAGGAACATGTTTAGCCAAAGTTAAATGAAGTGATTATGGTGTATTTTCTCACTTACTTTGAAGTTGTAGAGTATAGAAGGTAGCATAATTAATGGGTGATTTCACAGCAATTTAAATAACATGAGAACTGAAACATTAAAAAGAGCTTTCAGGCCATATATCTCATACAAAAATCACAACTTATATAGACAGAAATAGTAAGCAGGTGCTATCGACTTTTTTTTATAGCAAACGTTTAACACCATGTTAACAAAGCACACCGATTTTTGTTCAAAATACTCCACTCAAATGCATTATTTCTGAAGAATCTGGGCTTCTTTCTGTTTGTTTAGTATGTCTTAATAAGCCTAATCTATAACAGTTTTTATTCATTTTCGAAATTGAGACACTGCTGGTCAATTTTTGTCAGTAAATAGTTTTAAAACCGAAAAGGCGATTATTTTCAAGAGGCTGGATATCTTTCTCTATAAATTTGAGATAGAATATATTTTCCAAACTTCACAAAATTTAAATTTACATTACGAGGTGTGTTCAAAAAATTACGTAAATTTTAATTTTTCGCAAAAAATATTTAATTTTTCGCAAAAATATTTATTCTTCAATTTCTATTTTATCTCCTTCAAAGTAGTCCCCCTCAGCTACAATACACTTGTGCTAGCGTTTTTCCAATCCTCGATACAACACATTTGTGCCAGCGTTTTTTCCCAATCCTCGAAGCAGTTCTGATATGCATATTTCGGTATGTCTTTGAGCTCTTTCAGCGATTCGGTTTTTATGTCCTCAATCGTCGCAAAACGCCGTCCTTTCATGGGTCTCTTCAATCTTGGGAACAGGAAAATGTCGCAGGAGACCAAATCTGGTAAAAACAGTGGCTGAGGCATGATAACGGTGTTGTTTTTAGCCAAATAATCTTTCACGAGCAGAGATGAGTGAGCAGGTGCATTATCATGATGCAAAAGCCATGATTTTTTTCCACAATTCCGGGCGTTATTTTGTATTACTTCACACAAACGGCACATAACTTTAAGGTAATACTCCTTGTTTATCCTACGACCTTGTGGTAAGAACTCCCGATGCACTACGCCATGGTAATCGAAGAACAGTGAGCAAAACCTAGGCATTTGTTCGAAATTGACATGTTTTATTTGGTCTTGGCTCTCCTGGACTTTTCCATTGGGACGATTAGGCTTTGGTTTCGATGTTATAACGATATACCCATGATTCGTCATCAGTTATGACCCTTTTAAGCAAATCTGGATCATCGTTGATGTCATTCAACAATTCCTGAGCAATGCTCATGCGACGTTGTTTTTGGCCAAAATTCAGCAATTTTTGAACGAAATTCGCTGCCTATGCCTAAAATAGCCAAAAAGATCGCATGGCATGAGCCAACCGATGTGCCAACATCCTCAGCAATTTCTCTAATTGTGATTTGACGATTCTCTATAACAATTTTCTCCACTTTCTCAACATATTCATGGGGCGTTCAAAGAGAGCGTCGTCATTCACATTTTCCCGACCTTCTGTGAAAAGCTTATACCACTTATAAACATTTTTTTGACTCAGGGTACTTTCACCATATGCTACTGTCAACATTTCAAGTGTTTTCGAGCACTTCATTCCAAATTTTGCACAAAATTTGATGCAACTTCTTTGATCCATTTTTTCGATAGCAGAAAATCGCCGAACATGCAAAACACTTGTCTTATTTATGCCTCTCACAAACAAACTAAGCATGCTAAAGGGTGCCCCAACAAGAACACAAGATTTAAATTTTAAATAAAACAACGATATTAAAAAAAAAATCCTGAAACTTTATTATATCGTAAAGAAGACAGAATGAGGATATGTATGGAACAACACATCCGGCAGATGGCAGCCGCGGCTTTGCTGTCACACAGGCGATCTTTTAATGGAATTTTCAATGACCGTTTTGCATAAATGCTGCGGTATTTCATTAACGCAGCGTTCAATTTCCTCTTTTAGGACTTAAGTCGTCGTCGGCTTATTCGCGTAAACCATCGACTTCAAAAAACCCCAAAGAAAAAGGTCTAATGGTGTTAAATCGTACGATCTAGGCGGCCAATTCTGGTTTCCAAAACGCGAAATAACACGACCGGGAAATGACTGATGCAGCAATTGAATTGTTTCTCTGGCTGTATGACATGTGGCGCCGTCTCGTTGAAACCACATGCCCTCCACATTCATTTCTTCAATTCTAGGCACGAAAAAACTGGTTATCATTTCACGATATCGAACACCATTGACTGTTTGCACTTGACATGATTCCTCCAGCCCAAAATCCACATCACACAGTGACACGTTGGGGATGCATTTGTTTCTCGTGCATAACTCGAGGATTTTCCTCACCCCAAATACAACAATTCCTATTGACGAAGCCATCAAGATGGAAATGGGCCTCGTCACTGAAGATGATTTTATCGGCAAAATCAGCATTTTCGTTTTGCCTCTCCAATACCCAATTAACGAACTCCCTTCGCTGTCCATGGTCAGCTGGCTTCAGTTCCTGAGTCAGTTGAACTTTGTATGCCTGAAAATGCAAATCTTTCGTCAAAATTCGCTGCATAGTGGATTTGGAGACACCAATTTGCTGAGCTCGGTGTCGAATTGGAGTTTGGATGGATTTTGAGCGACATCATCACGTACAGCTGCGACATTTTCGGTCGATCAACCTGGTCGAAGGCGCGTTGTTGTCTTTACATCACTAACAGACCCAGTTTTGGCAAATTTATACATTAATCTCTTTACAACTGACTCTTTTGGAGCATTATTGTGACCCCGAATTGATCGCAATTTGCGAACTGTAGCCGCAAAACTTTCATCAATTTGGTAAAACAATTTCACAATGAGAATGTGTTGTTCATTCGTGTAGCACTCAATTTTTACTAACCTCGTACCTTCTACTAGCAAACAAAAACAATTGTTCAAATGTCCAACGATGACACTTCGAATGGCGCCAAATTTAAATCTTGCGTTTTTGTTGGGACACTCTTTAGCTGCTTGCGGTTACGGCCAATTCGCCATGTGTTCTTTGTGCGTATGGTTACTGAAAACCACTGGATTTACTAATTTAAAATAGTCAAAGTTTTGTGTTGTTTTTGGACGCAAAATATGACTTTCACAAAGAGAAACATTGGCAGAATATGTCAATTATGAAACCACTTTAAGAACATATGATAGGCTCAACATGTTCTTCTATGCTCGATGCATAATGGAGAAAAGATCACATTCCAACCGCTATGTAGGTAAATAACAATTAAGCTCGAAGATAATGTGATTTCGTCAGAAACACTCGGTTCAAGCCACATGTATAGTGATAACACATTTAGTCGGTTATTTTCGAGACTGAAATGTTCTTCTGCTGAACTGTCCTCTCAAATATGTGACTTTGTTAGAAAACTCTTCATTAAAATGAACATAAACTCATTAAGAAACGTTCCAAATCTTTAGTAATCTCCATTGTTGCAACAAATTAACTCGGGCTGTGCGTTTTCTCTAAAAAATATTAACATCTTATTAGCGGTATTTTTACAAACATTCCTGGCATTGTTTAGCCACAGATTAAGTAATTACAATAATTTGTTATTTTACTAAAATAAATGCTAGAAATTTTTTCCCGACATTTTTTTCTCTAAGCAATTGCAAAACGATGATCCGCTACATTTTTCTCTTTCCGATAAAAAGAAAGCAATATTTTTTGTAATCTTAAAACAAAATTCTGATGAAATAATGAAAATCTAAAAACATCTAACACCCATGCAATACATCATAATTTTCTTGTCACTCTTGCGGCAACAAGTTTTCGCTTGTGCAACAATGCAACAACGTCACTGTCATTGCCAACGCCATAGTTATGGCCATAACACCAACCTCTGCTCCTCCATCAATATGAATCATTATGACTAAGATTAAAATACCATAAGATTGGCTGTCAGCAAAATTGCAGCAGTGACATCAGCAGCAGCGGCATTCAACCAGCTACAACATGCAACAATGTCAAACGTCGATCACATCGTAGTTGTAACTTCGACAGCGGCAGCATTTGTAGCAATTGTAATGTTTTAACAAGTTGCTAGATAAAGTTATTAAAGATCTGATTGACAATGAAACAACAACATTATAAAATACAAAAATCTTCTTTAAAGCACCAGACAATACAAGCAGATTATAAAAGATCTAAAGACTTCGAAAGAGAACAATTCCATAATCGACATTAAATGGTCAAAATACTGCAGAAAAAAACCTGGCTAAAGAGAGCAGTTAACACAAAAGTTCGTTTGCTAAAATTGCTCTTCGAATCTTACTGAAGAAGGTGAATTTTTAAGATGATTGGTAGGCGATTTAGCAATTGATTGCTACAGGTGAGGTGTACAGAATCAAAAGCGAAAATCCATGAACCGGGTTTTTTGTAACCATAATTTTCACTCCGATAAATCAGTAACCGGAAAGTATCAACATTTAACTTTAACTTTAAAAATGCCTAAAAATAATTAGAAGTTATTGGATACTGTGGAAAGCAGCATGCATGCAATTTGCTCCTCACATCGACTCACAAATAACGGGTGTCCCAACAAGAACGCAAGATTTAAATTTTAAATAAAACACAGATATTTAAAAAAACGTCGTGAAACTTTATTATATCGTAAAGTAGACAGAATGAGGTTATGTATGGAACAACACATCGGGCAGATGGCCGCCGCGGATTTGCTGGCACACACGCGATCTTTTAATGAAATTTTCAATGACCGTTTTGCATAAATGCTGCGGTATTTCATTAATGTAGCGTCCAATTTCCTCTTTTAAGACATGAGTCGTCGTTGGCTTATTCGCGTAAACCATCGACTTCAAAAAACCCCAAAGAAAAAAGCCGATTCTGGTCTCCAAAACCCGAAATAACACGACCAGGAAATGACTGATGCAGCAATTGAATTGTTTCTCTGGCTGTATGTCATGTGGCACCGTCTTGTTGAAACCACATACCCTCCACATTCATTTCTTCAATTCTCGGCACGAAAAAACTGTTTATCATTTCACGATACCAGTGCCAAACTTAAATCTTGGGTTCTTGTTGAGACACCCTTTATCTATGAAAAATGTAATAAAATGATTTCGTCCCTGTCAAAAATAAATATCAGACCTGAATAAATCAGGTCCAAATCCAGTTTTTCTCTTACAAAGATAGTATTAGAAAATTCTTTAAATATGAAAGTTTATAGTTAAATTTGGAGATGCCAACCTAAAGTTTTGCTTCCTATCAATAAAAGACGTGCTAAACAATGAAAAGCAGAACTTTGAAAGATGTGCCTTAACAGATATCCTGCGTACTGAAGAAAAAAAAAACGAAAGTGAAAATTTCTGCCCGAACTTCATGTTCTAGCAGTTTCGATAATCCTTCGAATTTTCTGAGTTTGCACTTGATGACATAAATTCGTCTTTGATAAAGGGTGTCCCAACAAGAACGCAAGATTTAAAAACGACGCCATTCGAAGTGTCATTGTTTGACATTGGAACAATTGTTATTGATTGCTAGTAGAAGGTAAGAGGTTAGTAAAAATGGAGCGCTACACGAATGAACAACGCATTCTCATTGTGAAATTGTTTTACCAAAATGGTGAAAGTTTTGCGGCTACAGTTCGCAAATTGCAATCAATTTGCGGTCCAAAAGACTCAACTGTAAAGAGATTAATGGATAAATTTGCCAAACTGGATCTGTTAGTGATGTTAAGACAACAAAGCGCCTTCGACCAGGTCAATCGACCAAAAATGTCGCAGCTGTACGCGATGAAGTCGCTCAAACTCTATCCACCTCAATTCGATACCGAGCTTAGCAAATTGGTGTCTCCAAATCCACTATGCAGCAAACTTTGAAGAAAGATTTGCATTTTCATGTATACAAAGTTCAGTTGATTTAGGAACTGAAGCCAGCTGACCATGGACAGCGAAGGGAGTTCGTTAATTGGGTATTGGAGAGACAACATGAAAATGCTGATTTTGCCGATAAAATCATCATCAGTGACGAGGCCCATTTCCATCTTGATGGGTTCGTCAATAGGCAGAATTGTCGCATTTGGGGTGAGGAAAATCCTCGAGTGATTCACGAGAAGCAAATGCATCCTCAACGTGTCACTGTGTGATGTGGATTTTGGGCTGGAGGAATCATTGGACCTTTTTTTATGAAAATGAGGCATGTTCGGTATCGTGAAATGATAACCAGTTTTTTCGTGCCTAGAATTGATAAAATGAATGTGGAGGGCATGTGGTTTCAACAAGACGGTGCCACATGCCATACAGCCAGAGAGACAATTTAATTGCTGCATCAGTCATTTAAATCTTGCGTTCTTGTTGGGACACTCTTTAAATCGACCCAGAAATTCGGCTATATTGTGGTGAAACAACGCTAAACACCTACTGAAATTTCTTCACAACCCTGTTTTTGCTATATTGAGAGCACCCATGTTGCACACAGCTTTCTCATCTTCAAATCTTTGGTTAATATACGACATATATCACTTTTTGAAATGCTCATCACGCATCTTCAGCCGACGATCAGCCAGTACCATTTTGTGAATTTTCTTAATAGTGACTGGCGTGGATGCCTCTATTTATAGACCAATACAGTGTTCGTCTTGTCAGCTCGTACGGACTCGTTTAAACTCTGTTATCAAATATTTTACAGTCGTAAATGAAAGAGTAGAATCCCCCAGAGTAGAATCTAGTTCGGCTTTCAAATTTAAATATTGAATTATATAACGGTGACCAATTTTTTTCTATGTTTACACAATCTATATCTACGTCAGTTTGGATAATTTTGGGACCGCCCTGGTATGTCGACTTCCGGAAACAAATCATGTGCCGATAAGAAAAAAAAGATCGTATCTTTTTATAAAAATTTGGCATTTTTCGCCATTAAAATCTGACATTCTTTAATTATTGTTTCTTTGCGGCTTCAGTAATTCGGAAATGCTTTCGGCGTGTCCTTGTCGAAAATTGTTTTATTATTTTTAAAGAATTGTTGTTAAATAATAAAATATGAATGAATATAAATGTGAAATTTCAAATAAAAGTTATTGACTTGAAAATAGTTATATTTTATGAAATACATTTTGTGGGGTCTTAAATGCATTTAACATTTTTTGAACTCATAACATACACATATACATATATGTATGTATTCCATATGATGTTTCGATTCCGTTTGTGGCCGCATTAACCGTTAACCCGGTTTCTATATATCTTGGTTACACCGATGCATTTGGCCATGTTGCCAATAATTGTTGTCAGTGTTACCCTGTTGTTCGTTTGACGATTACACATCGTATACAAACATTTTAATTTTTCGAAAGCTATAATCGCAGTTGTAATAGAATTTCAATTAAATGTTATTGTTGTAATTATTTCTGTTGATAGATGCTGCGGTGGTTGTTGCTACTTTTGTGCTGCACAAACCAAAAAAAAAAAAAAACAATAAAATAAAGAAGCTCTTGTTGTGGCAGCAAAGGAGTCAGGAAAGAATCAACATATAATAAATAGGAAGAAACGTAACTAACCGTAATAAAAGATGTTCTCTGTTGGGTTACTCAAGCCAGGCTACTCTACCAATAAAGCACATGCATTGAACAGTGGGACGGACAGATGCTGTGACGGTTGTTGGGATTGGAAATTTTAAACGTATTGGTATGCGAGTATTATTCTCGAAATCTCCACGTTAAATTTATTTAGTTTAGTTTTCGCACCTTAAACAGTAAATTTCATAAAAATTTCGGATACAGGAGAATTTTTGAAATCGCATTTGATTTGAGTGAAAACTAAGTATTCAATATGTTTTGGGCATGAAGAGCGCTAATCACTCTTAACTTCTACTACTTTGATTTCCCGCACTTTTTTCGCTTTTGTCTCACCGTCCACCGGTGGCAGCAAGTGGTGGTACTTCACCTCACACCGCAAAGTCCAAATGATCTTGGGGAGGAAAAAATTACTAGGCGGCATGTGATGATGCCAAAGCTTCGACAAACCCAAAACAAACCAAAGTGAAGAGCGATACTATGATAGTTGTCTGACATCGCGTGCCAAACACTCGATTTACAAACGAACACGGCGATCAAACACACACATCGCGTAAGATCACACGAGCCCCACTTGTTGTTGTCGTTCTTTTTCTTTAGGAACCGTCATAAAGATTTACATCATTCACCAGCAACTGGCAACTTGCAACAGGTATTCGTACAATAGAGGTGATGTAACACCGCATGGAAGGCGGGGAGAGTTTGGATAATCGCAAGTTAAATATATGGATGGAGATGGAGCTGGCGATGACGATGATGATGATGATGATGACGATGATGATTTTCAGGAACTTGATGCAGCTGCAGTTTTACTGACGATTTATTTATATTATTCTTTATATTCGAGAGAAAGACGAAAAAACATATACTCGACGTTATCAAAAGCACATAATTCTCATCCAAAAAGAAAAACTACAAACTAAAGAATTTATGAACGAAATTGCAGTAAGTGACAGCAAGTGAAGTATCGCCAGCCAGTCATTGCGGCTGACTCTGTCAGAGTCAGCGATGCTGAGGTGCTAGCTAGAAAACTGGCGAGCCAGCCAACCGGGCAGCGAGTTAGTCTTACATTTAGCTTGCTTTGCTAGCTGCCATTGCATCCGTGTTTACCTGCCTATCTAGATGACTGGATGACTGACTGCCTCCTGCTAATCCAAGGGGCCGGTACCGCCACATTTATGATTACAAACACAGAGAGAGAGAGAGGGAGAAAAAAGAAAACAGGAAGCCTATTCCTAAATTTAACATATCAACAACAACTCGATTTGATGTTGATGACAACTAAATGTGGTGTATTTTGGTGTTCTAAGCAACGAAACCACTTTGCGAATTGCACTCTACCATGTCGTTTGCCAGATGTTACAGCATAATTGCTATAAATGCTATTAAGGTTTAAAATAAATACTAATACGCTTAATTAACTTCTTGTTGTTTGCTGCAAATGAACGCTCAATTACGCCACTGTAACTAATCGAGATTTACATGAAGCGAAAAAAATGCACAATTTTAGTACACTTCTGAATCCAGTAATAACGAATATTTTTAAAAATAATGGCGAACGAAACCGCAATAGCGTTTTTAAAAACTAGAGTTTTAGAATTGGCGATTTAATCGATTACTTAGTGCAACATTCTTTTCGGGGGAGTGCAAATTTCTTTCACCATAAAAAGTAAAAAGTGATAATGATTCGTGTCCGTCTACTAATTGTGCCTACATTTGAAGTACAGTTAAATTTATACCAAACTAGCTGGCTCGGCGTGCATCTTCTTATCTTTTTGTCTTTTATATCTAAAATTTCTATACCTAAATTATAATCTGGATTGAATTATCAATAACTTGATTTTCTTCTAAATCTTTTCCTAATGTAATCTTGTTCGCCCAATAATTCAGCATTGTTAAAATTTTATGAATTTCGTTTCCAAATGTAAATCACCCCTATTGCTTACTTTTTCTTTGCTAATATCAAATAGAAAAAATTTCACATATTTATCTCTAACAGTACATGAGATATGGTTGCTTAAATCCTGGTACAGTAAGTGTGGAAGAGTGTGGAATAGAGTGGTTAACATTTTTTTTTTTTCAATTTGGGCCAGACCACTTTATACTATTGTTACCTCCCATCACTTTATCTCTGCGAAATTTTAGAGTTCCAAAATTCGCGGAAGGCTGTGCTCAATGACTGCAAATATAAATTCTCGTTGTAATTCCCATTACATAATTTTTGTTTTTGTCAATTGACAACGCGGACTCAAGATATTTGTAGACAAGGTAATGCTTCGAGCCCAGCTGACTGGTCCACTAAAAAAGCCGATAGATGGATCGTTTTTAAACACATATCATTTGCCATCCACAAGTAAACTTCTCACAAAACATGTAAAGGGTGTCCCAACAAGATTTTGCATAAATACTGTGGTATTTCATTAATGCAGCGTCCAATTTCCTCTTTTAAGACTTAAGTCGGCATCGGCTTATTCGCGTGAACCATCGACTTCAAAAAACCCCAAAGAAAAAAGTCTAATGGTGTTAAATCGCACGATCTAGGCGGCCAATTCTTGTCTCCAAAACGCGAAATGACACGACCGGGAAATGACTGATGCAGCAACTGAATTGTTTCTCTGGCTGTATGACATGTGGCGCCGTCTTGTTGAAACCACATGCCCTCCGCATTCATTTCTTCAATTCTAGGCATGAAAAAAATTGGTTATCATTTCACGATACCGAACACCATTGACTGCCTTGCGTTCTTGTTGGGACTCCCTTTATAACCTCTCGTTGTAATTCCCAATACATAATTTTTGGTTTTGTCAATTGGCAACGTGGACTCAAGATGTATGTAGACAAGGTAATGCTTCGAGCCCAGCTGACTGGTCTACTAAAAAAACCGATAGATGGATCGTTTTTGAAGACATATCATTTGCCATCCACAAGTAAAGTTCTCAAAAACAGTTTATTATACGTTTTTAAATGCGTTCGTAGTATAGGCCATCATACTATAAAGCTCACCAGAAAGCAAAACAGTTTCAATACAAGAAATAGTAGCAATCTAAGCGTAGTAAGGTGTTTGTTTGAAACCACGAAACAACGAGTACAATTTTCAGGAAGTCAAGAATTTAACCATTTACCTTCTTATTTAAAGGCTGAAAAGAGAATTTCTTCGTTTAAAATTTTGCTTAAAATTTATTTGTTACACAACGTAGAAGAACTTCTGATTTAGAAAATGAATTGAGAAGTAATTTCCATTCTAAATATATATACGTATCTATATATATATATCGTTTTTTTTTCGTTTTTCTATTTCATCTTAAAATATTGTAAATAAGGCAATATTCGCAGTATTGCTATCTCGCCTCTATAAAGTCTACAAGACGCTAAGGCTTTAAATTAATACTAATTTGTTTTGGTTTAAATTATTAAAATATTGTTTTATAACTATCAATATTCAAAGCAATAAAGAAAAATATAATGTGTTGAGTGCTTTAGAGCGAAACAAAATTTCTGATCGACAAGCAGTAAAAGCGATGATCCCCATTGCTGTTTCACTTGGTCATGAACCATCCGCACTTGCAATTTCGAGGAGGTCGATCCAACGAGAAAGGAAAAAACCTAGAATAGAGATCACTGGGACTGAAAATGTTTGCGTGATTCTGTATACAATAAGAAAGTGGACCGCTTACCAATACTTGTTTCTGAAGGCGGAAGTGAAAAACTGCTAGGTGTTCCGAAATTGGCATCAGGAACGCGAGAACTAACTGCTAATGCCGTATATGAAATGCTACTGGGGTGAAAAGTGAATGATCAACGAATCGGTATGAGTTTTGGCACTACCTCTTCTAACACGGGTAATCAAAAAGGAGCTTGTACCCTACTCGAAACAAAACTCGACCGTTACCTACTGTGGCTTGGCTTGTAGACATCATATGGTGGAGATAATTCTTGCTCAAGTGTTCAAGCTTTGCTTTGGACCCTCAACTTCTCCGGATATTCCCCTTTTTTAAAAGATTTAGGGACGTTTGGGAAAACATTTCACAAGAGAGCTAGGAAGGCCTCGATTTGAATGTAGTTCCTAAAGAACTGGTTGATCACACTCTAGGAATTGTAACAAAAGCTGTCACTGCAGAAAAAATTAGATATGGTTACCACGAACTAATGGAGCTTACATTGATTGTTTTAAGCAAACCAGCGACGAAAGATCATTGGCGAGCATCAGGACCCACACATCATACGCGATGGATGACTAAACTCTTATATGCCATGAAAATATTTTTGTTCAAAAAGCGGAAAGATATTTTCAATGTTACCGAGGAAGAAGAACAGCAAATTTTCCGCTTTCTCCAGTTTGTTGTAACCATTAATGGTAAAGCATGGACTCAAGCTGCATTGGCGGCTGAAGAGCCGTATTGTGGCCTGCAATTGTGGAAAATTTTCAAGGCATACAAGGCAATTGACAAAATGAGTTGCCTTGAGAAAGCAGACATCATTCGGCGAATGAATGACGAACCGGGTTCGCGATTGGTAAGAGGTAATCCAGAAATTTTAAATACCCAGTCCTTTTTGGGGGATTTCGCCACAAAAAGAACGGCACACATGCTCTCCAAACTAAAAATAAATGACTCATTCATACATTCTCCTCCTGAAAGATTATTAGAGAGAGATATAAAATTATTCGACGAATTTAATATTTTAATAATTTAAATTTTTAAATTTAATATAATTTAATAACAAAAAAAATGAAGACGAGAAGCAATTCCTTCTACAAGTTGTCGAATTAAATCGAAATATGGTACCAACTGCTATAAGCAAAAAATCTTTAATAGAAGCGATTCAAAATAATGAAAAATAATTTAGTGCATTGAATAAGATGAAAATATTATTTGTTTTTATATCTTTTGAACTTTAAAATATATAGAAATTCAAGCCTAATATTGTGTTTCGTTTAATATTATTTTGGAGACGAATATAGCAACTTTTCAGAATTTTCGAAAATTCAACCTTCATGAGCCCTTTTTCTTTTAACCGATTTATATTAAATTCGAAATTCAAAATGTACTTATAATCTACAAAAACAAAAAGAAGGGGCGTGACAATTAGGTAAGAACATTTTTTTTCTTAATGTGTTTGTAAACCACACTAGTGTGGAAGTTTTGATAAAAACTGTAATGGCCGTAATATCGATTACGATATCCGATCCGATAATGCCCGCTTTATGCTAGGCTTTGTTGCTTTCTGAATCTATAATACACCTATCAAGTCCCGCGTTCATACTTCTGATAGTTCATGAGATTTGGCAATTTAAATCGTTAGATTGTGTGGGTGATATCGCTTCCGTTCCCCTAATCTTAAGCCAATAATAATTGTTCAATTATATCGTTTTAACAAATTATTAAAAACAGTGTGGCACCGCCCAGTCTTGTTGACATACGAGGGCGGTAACAAAACTAGCCGACCTGAGGTAAAGGTGATGCCAGTGGTTTGAAAAAAAAAAAAAATATACTGGTGAAAAGTGCTGCGAACGCAAATGCGATTTTCCATTTCCATTTGAGAAAACTCTAAATGGTGCTGTGATTTTTGCATTTTTATTTGAGAATTATTGTAAATTAGATTGAAATTTTCCACTTATATTTGAGAAAACTTGCGAATAAAACTAGATATTTCCCTTTTCTTTATAAATGAGGAAATTATGCATGAAAGTGGGGTTTTTCATCTACAATTGAAAAAACTCCAAAGGAAAATGAGATTTTCCATTTACATTTCAGAAAATCCCAAAAGAAATCGGAATTTTTATATTTGTAATTGGGAATCGTTTAAAATTAAATTAAAATGCAAATTTATTTTTGTGAAAATTCGCAATGAAAATGAAAATATCAAAAGAGAATGTAAATTTCTGTTTGCATTTGAGAACTTAAATTTGGATTCTTATATCCATATCTGAGAAAATTATGAATGTAGTTGGGAAAATCCCCAAATGAATAATGCTATAATGAGAATAAAAAACTTGTAAATGAAATTAAAAGCTTTTCAAATGACATTGAGATTGTGTTTTATTTGTTTAAGTTTCAAGTTTGTTTAGTATTTTTATTTGAGCCATCAGAAGGAGACGACCTCAGTGCATTTGTAAACAAGGAAAGAATTGGTCGCCGTTATATAATCCAATATTTATATTTGGAAGCCCTCAGTCCAACCAATATTAAATCTGAGGTAGATTCTCCTTTGGAACAGTCTGTTCCTTCGTTTGCGACTGTAAAATATTGGGTAGCAGAGTTTAAAAGAGGTGTCCATGCCAGACATGCTTAAGAAAATCCACAAAATGCTATTGGACCAAATCTATATTAAAGACAGGAAGAAACCTTAGAGAGCTATTTTAGACAAGCTGACAGCCTATCGTACAATCTTTTCGACAATTATGCAGTTAACCCGATTGATGCTACATTCAAAAAAAGCCATCTGTTAACTGTAATTCGACATGATTGGCAGAAAACTGAGAAGTGGTACTGCAGTATTCTTCAGCATTGTAAAGGCAGTGCTATGGTCTATTTCCAAGCATAATTTAGCATCTGACATAACTCAATTTCTTGATTAATATTATTATATTCTTACATTTTTATGAGTACTATGAAACTATTGCGGTATTCAGAATCTAAATTATGCATAATATTAATGCGAATGAGACTGAAATAAATCATAACTTTTTTTCCGAGATTATTTAACTTCGGTGACGGTCCCTCATATATGCTAATACTTTTCGATGGGTGTGACCTGGGCAACAATTCTGTTCAATAAATAATTATGAATGAACAAAGGAGATTACTTTAACTACACAGTGCGGTAATAACGTGTTCAGGTTCTAAACTTTGCCGCTCTGCGCATGAAACTTATCGAAATCTTCCGTTATGGCAGTCATAAAAATTGAATATTAAGACGACTTCAACACAGGGTATGCAAATGACAATTTGGATGTACCCTTTACATTGTTACGATAATATCGCTAAAACGAACGTCACAAAGCGTTAAACAATTTAAGTGATAATAAACCAAGGTGTCAACTTGCCCGCCTTTTCATTCAGAATAGGAACAGAGATGGCGAGATTAACGTGTTAACATAAGGAAAGTGACTGACAGGAGGCAACACTGAAGAATGTAAATTTTCGTTTGTGGTTGAACTTAACGCCGGTAAGTTTGCTTAAGCTCCAGCGTGTCCGTCCGACATCTACGAGTATACTAACATTTTAATTTATGCATGTGCGATATGATACACAATTAATTTGATATCTATTTAAAACCCTAAATGGAGAGAATGGACAAACATAAATTATACTTATGATGGAATTATGTAAATTCAATAACAAAACATAAAAGTGATACTTGAGAACATAGAATATTTATAGTATACAGTCGTTTCGAAAAGCCATCTGAAGATGTATCGTATCTGTTGAACAGATGTCGCAAATACAGATATCGAAGGTAGACCAACTTGGCTTATGAACATTTGTCAAACTTTTACTCTAAATAAGACGTCAATGGTAAGATGGTATGCCCGAGTAGAAGCTACAATTCAATTTCGTGACAGCTTATAAATTCTTTTGGCCTGGAGCAGTTTTGTTGAGAAGAAAAAAAAAAGAAAAAGAAGAAGAAGGGGATGGCGGCAATTATAAAGAACGAAGTGATTAAAGTAAAAATTGAAAATTTTTTGCTCAAATCAATTAGCTCATTTGGCTATGAGCATAAGAAACTCTTACATTATTTGATAGGTTTTTTGGGCATCTCAAATTACGAAAATATTACGTCACAAAGATGTGAGAATTTAACTGATTTTATCAATTCCTGTTATATTAATTATATAGGGTGAAGCATAAGCAACGTTAAAATTTGATCAGTGAATACATTTTTCGTTAAGGCTTTTCTTTTCGTCTCTTTACAGAATTAACAAAATAATACTTGGGGAATTTATGATGGAAAGGCTCAGCACAGAACAAAGAACCAAAGTTGTTCAATTTTACTTTGGAAATCAGCTTTCGATTATTCAGATTATGTCGAAATTTCTTTCATGTTCGAAATGCTCCTAGCGCTCCAACAATTTACCGATTGGTTCAGCGTTTTGGCCAACAAGCGGCTGTCTGTGATCTTCTGCGTGCTGGAAGACCTCATGCAGTTCGAAATGAAGTGACCATTGCTCGAGTGCAAGCAAGTATTGAGGAAAACCCCGAAACATCCTCAAGGCTACGTTCTCAACAGTTAGAGACGTCTAGGCGGTCTGTGCAAAGAATTTTACATATGTTACAACTTTTCTCCATATAAGATGCAATTGGTTTACGAGTTAAAACCAAAGAACGCATTCAATGTAGTCGCCGTTAACGTTCCTTATGCGCCACCCTATATAATAGTGAATAGTAGGGTCATTTTTCAATTTAAATTACATATATGGAAGCTCAGATATTATATATATTTTTTAAATGTCACATAATAAAATGTCATTAGCATTTGAGTTATGTTTGGGTTTTTACGACATCCAAAGTAAATTTCGCGATTTTGTTGGAAAAAAAATGTTGCATTAAATTTTGTTGCAACAGGCCTTCGGTGAACAGACATTGTGGAAAAGAAATTTGTGTAAGAGGCACAAACAACTTAAAACGAAAAAACTTCGAACGACTTAACACGATTTTTTACTTTAAAACAGTCGACTAACAGTTAGAGACTTTTCTGGTAATGTTGGCAGTTCAAGTCAATCAATCATAATTTCTTCGGTACGCACTCTACGCATGCGAGTCGATGGTTTTATGTCCAACAAAGTAAATTTGGTGCGAAATTTGGAGATAACAGCACGAATTGTTGATTCAGCAGGTCGATTATGATGACCGTACAATGGACGTATCAAACGATGCACATTTGTCACACAGCACGGATTTTGATAATAAATTTCAATGATTTGCAATCGTTGGTCGTTTGCTAGTCTTTCCATGATGAAATGGCAGAGTATACTGTACACTTTTCACTTTGACAGATGAAGTTTGGACGCCATTACCAACCAATACTGTCAACATGAAAAACTTAAATCTGAAAAATCACCCTGTATATAAAGTTTTATGTTTGAGAAAATCCCTTAAATCAGAAAAAATCACCCTGTATACACAATTTTATGTTTGAAAAAATCACCTAAATCAGAAAAAATCACCCTGTATATACAATTTTATGCTTGTATATTTATGTCCTTGTTCCGAATAGACAGACTATATGTAATAAATTATTAGTGGTACATGGAAGGAATGTGCTACATATGCTTAGCAAAAAAAAAAGGAGATACGAGGTGTGTTCAAAAATAAGGTTGATTTTTCAATTTTCGATTTTTTTTTTTTATTTATTTTTTTTATTTTTTTTTATTTAGGTTTTGTCCATACAGCCTGTACGGCTGTGCATATATAAGACAAGTGTTTTGCGTATTCGGCGATTTTCTGCTATCGAAAAAAATCGATCAAAGAAGTTGCATCAAATTTTGTGTAAAAAATGGAATTAAGTGCTCAAAAACACTTGAAATGTTGACAGTGGCATACGTTGAGAGTACTCTGAGTCAAAAAATAATAAATGTTTACAAGTGGTACAAGCTTTTCACAGAAGATCGAGAAGATGTGAATGACGACGCTCGCTCTGGACGCCCCAGCACATCAACAACCGATGAAAATGTGGAGAAAGTGAAGAAAGTTCTTATGGAGAATTGTCGAATCACAACTAGAGAAGATGCTGACGATGTCTGCATATCGGTTGGCTCATGCCATGCAATCTTTTCGGAAATTTTGGGTATGAAGCGTGCGGCAGCGAAATTCGTCCTAAAATTGCTGAATTTTGACCAAAAACAACGTCGCATGAGCATCGCTCAGGTATTGTTGAATGGCGTCAAAGGTGATCCAGATTTGCTTAAAAGTGTCATAACTGGTGACGAATCATGGGTATATGGTTATGACATCGAAACCAAAGTCCAATTGTCCCAATGGAAGAGTCCAGAAGAGCCAAAACCAAAAAAAAGAACGTCAAGTTCGATCAAATGTCAAGCGTTTGCTTACTGTTTTCTTCGGTTACCATGGCGTAGTGCATCAGGAGTTCTTACCACAAGGTCGTACGGTAAATAAGGAGTATTACTTTGAAGTTAAGCGCCGTTTGTGTGGAGCAATACGAAAAAAACGCCCGGAATTGTGGAAAAAAATTCATGGCTGTTGCATAATGATAATGCACCTGCTCACTCATCTTTGCTTGTGAGAGATTATTTGACCAAAAGAAACACCGTTATCATGTCTCACCCACCGTATTCACCAGATTTGACCCCCTCCAACTTTTTCCTGTTCCCAAGATTGAAGAAACCCATGAAAGGACGGCGTTTTGCGACGAATCGCTAAGGGAGGTCAAGAAAGTACCAAAAAGTGCATATCAGAACTGCTTCGAGGATTGGAAGAAGTGCTGGCACAAGTGTATTATATCCACTTTGAAGTGGATAAAATAAAAATTGTTTAACAAATAAATATTTTTTGAGAAAAATTAAAATTAACCTTATTTTTTGAACAATTCCGTATGTTGAACTAAAAAGTGGCCGGTGTTCAGCCTCTTTTTAAAACTCTCTTATAGTGGCCAAAATAACCGACCAATCGCCGTAAGAATTTAATAATATGTTATTATCAATCACAAAATTATCTTATGTTGTATCGGTTGAACATTGGAAAAATGGCCATGGAACCGCCCACTCAACTAACAAAAAAGGCAGGCGGTGTTACGCCGATTATAAAATATTCACTGCAGTGGTAAAAGTCATAAGAATTTAAGGATTAGTATTGATAAAGGGGACGTTGCGCAGTCCGCACAACTTATCATTTTTAATGACCAAATCCCTACAAATATTGGAGATATATAAATGCGATTTGATGCATGTGCTACTGATATGAGGGCGGTCCCAAAAGGAGCGGTCCCAAAGAAGGCACAAAAACGTTGGGCTTTTTTTTTATTTTTAAACATAACCTCCTTTTAGCTCGATACACTTTTTTAAGCAACATTCAAAGCTTCTATACCCTGTTCGTAGTAAGAACTGTCAAGCTCCTTAAAATAGCTACCAACCGCGGACTCCATCTCTTCATTGTTGCCGAATCGTTTACCACTGAGCCAAATTATTCAAGTTTGAAAATAGCAAATAGTCTGAGAGAGCTAAATCTGGCGAATAAGCTGCGCGATGAAACAATACTAACCTTAATTTATTAATTTTGGTTATCGCAATAGTGGATTTGTGAACTGGAGCATTGTCTTGATGAAGCAACGTTTTCTTTTTCGCCAAATCCGTCCTTTTTTCCATAATTTTATAACATCCTTTCTGAAGAAAATCCATAACAATTATCCCATACGCATCTTAGAAAACAAACGCCATGACCATAACCTTGCCTACATACGGAAACGTCTTCGTCTTCGTTTGGGCACGATTCTCCTACTCCAGTCCACTGCTTGAATGTTCCTTTATCTCAGGTGCGAAATGGTGGACCTATGTCTCACCCATGGTTAAAAATTGATGCAAAAAATTCGGTTTATTACGGTGAAACATCGTTAAACACTCTACTGAAACATTTTCATGCCGCTATTTTTGCTCTATAGGAAGCAAATGCGGCATCCATCTTGCGCATAGTTTTTACATCTTCAACTCTCCGGTCAATATACTATGTACAGCACTTTTTGAAATACCTATCACTTCGGCTGACTCAAGCACCTTAAGCGACGATCATTTAACACAATTTTGTTGATTTTCTTCACCGTGTCTGGCGTGGGCACCTCAATTAGTCGGCCACTACGGTGTTTGTTTTGGCAGCTCGTACGGCCTCGTTTAAACTCTGCTAACCAATATTTTATAGTCGTAGATGAAGGAGCACTCTATTCCAGAGTAGAATCTAACTCGGCTTTGATATTGCTCAGACTCAGAGCTTTCAAATGGAAATATTGAAATACACAACGATGAACAATTCTTTCCATGTTTACAAATTCACTGATATCGTCTACTTTTGATGGCTCAGATAAAACAAAATAAACAAACTGGAAACTTAAAGCATATGATTTTTAAGGTTGACACTTTCCACCAAAATAATTTTTTTCAAACTACTGCCATCATCTACTCGTATACGTCGGGTCGGCTTGCTAGTTTTGGGACTGTCCTCGTCTAGTAAAAATATCTGCTGGCGGAGAAAGTAACTGACTGATCGTCGTAAAAGTTTAATATAATAATAAGTTTCTTCCCTTATCTGTCCATAACTCTACATTTTGCATTTAATTAACAAATAAGAGATAAGTTTGTTGATAAACTGCAAAGAAGGGGTTCATTGCTCATTGCCCTGCGAACTAAAATTCATGAGTTTCGGCCGAGACTAACTTGTGACGTCTAGGAGCACCCATCCCCTTGCTTTAACAGCAACAATCCGAAACAAAACCATTAACGCTTAAAGAATTTTTATACTTTTATATATAATTATTAAAAACGCCCTATCGTTGTTAGTGTTTTCTCAAATAAAAACCGAAAAATGGGTTTTAAATACTTTTTCCTCTTCTTCGAAACCCAAGAGCACTTTTTGCAAAATTTCAATTTTGAACACCCTAATTTGCTTATGTTTCCATTTACGATAGCGTGTTGTTAATAATATGCGATGACAAAATTTACAGTTTCTTCGGAAGATTTTATGTGAATTGAAATAAAAGAATAGGATTATAATCCTCTCTTTCTGCTATATTCATATATTCGCAATCATAAAAAAGAACAAAATTGTTGAAAACTGTATTCGAAAATCATCACTAGCAAATTTATTGACTACTACTAATTTGGGCTATTGATGTTATTACCGCCATTAGCCCTAACACATTATTAATAATCGTCTTAATAAACCCTACAAATTGATAGCTTATTCAGATGCTGATTAATCCTCAGTCATTGTGAAAACGTTTGCCACATGTTAAGGAATGATCCGATTAGCTTTTATTTTGCAGTGGGGTAAATGGGGTAAACGGGTAGCAATTGTAGAATACCAAGCGATGCTACATTAGTTAGTTATAAAGGAAAAAAACAAAACTTATGATGATAAAAAAAGTTTATTACAAAGTTAAATAATAAGCGAGAATTGAGCCAAAATCCATAGAATTTATTTTGCGACAAAATAACTAACCAATGCAGGATGTCCGTCGGGAAGTTATACTACTTTGTTTGTTAATAATTTTTGATTAAATGAAAGAGAATGGATCTTGCATTGATAAATGTTTTATTTAATGTCGGCAATTATGTATGTAATACAATATCAGTTAAAGGTCCGCCTCTGTTAACCTCACAAATGCGAGACCTTTTGAGCACATTTTTCATTACATTCTCACACATTTCACGCAGTATTTCATTAATTTCATCACGAATATTTTCTTGGAGTTGCTCAACCTTTTCTGGTTTGTTTGCATAAATCTTGCTTCCAGATATCCTCACAAAAAGAAGTCCTGAGCAGTCAAATCAGGCGCCCATGGAGGCCAATCAACATCACCATTTCCTGAAATAACTTGTTTTAGAAAGAGATCTCGGAATAATTTCATTCTAATCCTGGCTGTATGCGATGTGACACCGTCTTGTTGATACCATATGTTAATCAAGCTCAAAGCATGCAGTGGTGGCGTTAAAAAGTTTTCAATCATATCACTATATCGCTCCCCATTGACAGTTACCGTTACGACGTTTGCAGCTTCAAAGAAGTAAAGGTCCAATGATTCCTCCTGAACAAATTGCACACCAGACTGTCACTCTTAACAGATGCAAAGATGACTGATGAATAATTTGTGGGGTTTCCATTGTCCACAACCGACTATTCTGTTTATTCACATATCCATTCAAATGAAAATGTGCTTCGTGATTTTGTCATAAAAATTGGGGTTGTCATGGGCGAGCTGTAACATCCTATTGGCATATGTACGGCGGAGTAAATAATCTTGTGAAAGAAGCTCTTGTGTCAACTGAATCTTAAATGGAAACAAATGCAAATCCTTGTGCAAAATTGTGGCCAAAGTTGTTCTTTGAAGACCAAGCTCCTGAGCACGGCATCGAATTGAGGTTGATGGACTGTTTTGAACACTTTCTTGAGCAGAAGTAATATTTTTAGCCAACCTTGCAGTATGTTGTGGTCCATGCTAGGCCCTATCAGCTACAGACCCTCTTTCTTCGAAATCATCTACTGCACGAAAAATAGCGCGTATTGTTGGCACATTGTTTCTCCCAAAAATTTCACGTAACTTTCTCATCGTCACATTAATCGATGATTGATTTTGATAAAATGTTTTAACGATTAAAACACGTTGGTTTATCGAATATTTTTCCGTAATACATTTGCCACGTCTCTAAAACGACTGCCAAATATGAACCGTCAAGACTAATGTTTATCAAAATGGCGACAAAACAAAGTAGTATACCTTCCCGACGGACGCCCTGTATATAACAAAGTATTGGTAATGATGACAATTTAGTTCCTTATAACGATAATAAAAGTTTTGAAATTAGTTTTATTGATAGTTTACTCAGCTTAAGTTGGCTTCAAATTACTCATATCTGTAACAAATTATCTCATCAAATTATCATCTGGAAATGTGGAAAATCATGACAAATTTTTATTTTATCGGAGAGAATTTAATTTCTTAAATAAATCAGTTTATATTGCAAAAATAGAATGAAATTAAAAATAATCCTGGGTCTCTCTGGCATTTTGTTAGTTCGAAAAGGAGTGTTTCAGAAATTCCCTCAAACATGATATTTGGTGATGTTGTATCAAGTTGTATCATGCAGTGATTCTGTTAACTTGTTTGCTAATTTTTTTAAATCAAATTTTGTACCTTCATCGGCCCATAAAGCTACATGCTCAAATTTGTTTGACATGCTAGACATTGGTGTCCTAGAACTCACTGAGGATGACGTGTACGACGGAATCATGCACTTAAAACCGAGCTATAAATCGGATTTTGACGGGATTTGTGTTTATTTACTAAAGAAATGTGTCTCATCACTAACCTTTGCTCTTAAATATAGTTTTAATTCTTCATTAGTGTAAGGCACCTTTATTGATAGATGGAAGTCGGCGTCCATAACACCAATTTTTAAAGTATCTCATAGTATACTTTGTGCTAAGTTGCAATCTATGGGATTACATTCCTTGATGTTGAAGTGGTTAAAATCGTATTTATCAAATGGAATAAATATGCAAAGTCGTTATTAGTGGTTATGAATCTCTTCCATATTTCCAAACATCTGGCGTGTCGCAGAGTAGTATTTTTGGAAATTTGTTGTTTAAGTTATTTATGAATGATATTTCTAATTGTTTTAAAAAAGTAATGTTTCTTTTCTATGCAGATGACTTAAAAATATATCACAAAATTTCAAATATTTCTGAGGCTTTAGATCTTCAAAACGATTAAGATAATCTTCTTGACTGATGTTCCCTAAATAAACTTTCGCTAAATCTATCAAAATGTGTTCATATTTCATTTTCAAGGTCTCTGGTTTTCAGAATTGGTTATTAAAGGCTCTTCACTACTAAAAGTAAAATGGATTTAGGTCTTGTTTGTGATACGGCACTGACTTTCACCTCACATATATGTCTCACCCAATAGAGGCAAAAAAAAAAAAAAAATACCGTGTGGTTGAGTAACATATGCCCAATTGCTGAGAACGGCGACGAATTGGCATTTCACGATCGTCATTAACACTGGTCGCTACGGCTGCAATATTTTCTTCCGTACGCACTCTACGCATGCGAGTCGATGGTTTTATGTCCAACAAAGTAAATTTAGTGCGAAATTTAGAGATAACAGCACGAATTGTTGATTCAGCAGGTCGATTATGACGACCATAAACTGGTTGTATCAAACGGTGCACATTTGTCACAGAGCACGAATTTTGATAATAAATTTCAACGATTTGCAATCGTTGCTCTTTTGTTAGTCTTTCCATGCAGAGTATGCTGTACACTTTTCACTTTGACAGATGACATTTGGACGCCATTACCAACCAGTGCTGCCAATCTGAAAAACTTAAATCTTAAAAAATCAGCCTATAAATGTCACATCATTTGCATCGAAAGCATCTTTGTCCTGTTCACCGCATACACTGGATGGCCACGATGTCAGTTCAATATTTATCAATAGGCAATCTCTATATAAAGAGTTCGGATATTTCGATTACGTAAACTGAAACCGTGGTCGTTTTTAAAACATGCCGGAAATATTTTCCGTTCCATAATACTCTATTGTGTTCTCTAATTTGTATATAATATGACCGGCTTATTAGTCCACCGCATCCAATCTTAGTACTGGAGGTGCCAACGACAACTAGGCTGGTACATAAATTTGAAGTCGTGAGCTGTTTGAAAAATTCGGTAAGGAGTTCCGGATATGAATAACTATCAGAGAGCACAAATTGTATTTGCGCTATTCCACATTAAATCATTAGTATCGGATGAAAAATACACTGTTAAAAAGCTTGTCAAAAATAGCCACTATGCATAGATGTGTTGTAGGGTATCACTACAGCAACAAGTGAACAAATCACAGACGTCATATAATTTTATTTGTTGCCATTAGTAGAGATATTAAAACATTCCATTGTTATGATAATAACTGTAACGGCAATGTTTCGGACACTTTTATTCCATTGTCTACAGGTCATAGCTTAATCCCACAAAGTGCCAAACAATATCTCTTGATAACGACAGATTGTTTACTGATTTACTTTTACATAGCATTTTGCTATTTTTTTTTTTGTTTATTTGTTTGCTGTTTAGCGTCATCCTATTGTCATCCCCCTTTTATTTTGAATATTTATGTACAGGAATTCCAATTTTATATTTTGGGGCATTTAAATAATCGCATTATAGTTGTAAGCGCCCTTTTTCAATTCCGACACTTTGAATGTGGCTACTGCTGACGCGGTTTAAATTCGACATCGATCACACGTGAGTATGTGCGAGTTGTCACACTTCCGCGGCTGATGTTTGGTTATCGACCCCTTGCCAGTGATACGGAATGGATCAGAGCAGTGGCTAGGATTTTATTTTGGGGGGATCATAAATAGTGTTTACTTATAGGTCACACTGATTTGCAAAACAAACTTGTACAAAGCTTAAGAAATTTCAATAATGCAAATAATGATTGAAATATTTGTAATAAACAGAAATATGTTTATAAAAAAAGATTTAACTTGGGATTTATTGTTTTGAGATACTAAATAATTTTCAAGAAATCGCTACTTTGAAAATTTATTGGAAATTTCGGAATATGAGTATATACAAAAGAAAACATATTCCATTGCTTTCCATAAATGAGATATGGGAGAGCTTCTCATATTCAGTGAGCCTACACGCATTCTATTTTTAAACTCACCCAAGGGGACCTACAGTTTAACGACTATTCGAAAGTCACAGTTTAAGGAGCATTTACCAGACTTGTCGATTACTCGACCCCTCGAAGTGTTCGTCAAACACATCTAGGTAACCTTCATTTAAATAACGATAGGTGACTGGGGGATTGAACCCACGATCAAGCGAACGATAAGCGTGTGTACTAACCATAGCGCCATGGTCGGTCTATGTGTCTATGCGAGTATATAGAATTGATATAATTTGTAATGCGACAGACATACGGGGGGTGTGTTTAAAAAATAAGATGAATTTTCAAATTTCCCGAGCTACGTTCATTCGACTTTGGATTATTATTTTTTTTTTTATGTTGGTACACTCGCCTCGAAGATATGTTGGCGGTTTCATCCATATAGCATGTTTAGTTTGTTTGTGAGAGGCATAAATAAGACAAGTGTTTCCCGTGTTCGGCAATTTGCTGCTATCGAAAAAAATGGATTAAAGAAGTTGCATCAAATTTTGTGTATAGGTAAAAAATGGAATTAAGTGCTCAAAAACACTTGAAATGTTGACAGTTCCATATGGTAAGAGTACTCTGAGTCGAAAAAATGTTTACAGGTGGTACAAGTTTTTCACAGAAGGTCGAGAAGATGTGAATGACGACACTCGCTCTGAACGCGCCAGCACATCAACAACCGATGAAAATGTTGAGAAAGTGAAGAAAATTGTTGTGGAGAATCACAATTAGAGAAGTTGCTGAGAATGTTGGCATATCGGTTGGCTTATGGCAAGCAATCTTTTCGCAAATTTTGGGCATTTAGAAGTTCATTCTAAAACTGCTGAATTTTGACCAAAAACAACGTCGCATGAGCATCGCTCAGGAATTGTTGAAAGATGTCAACGATGATCCAGATTTGTTTAAAAGGCTGGTGGCGAATCATGGCTCTATGGTTATGACATCGAAACCAAAGCCCAATCGTCCTAATGAAAGAGTCCAGGAGAGCCAAAACCAAAAAAAAGCACGCCAAGTTCGATCAAATGTCTAGGTTTTGCTCACCGTTTTCTTTGATTAACATGGCGTAGTGCATCAAGAGTTCTTACCACAAGGTGGTACGGTAAATAAGGAGTAATATCATAAAGTTATTCGCCATTTTCGTGAAGCAATACGAAAAAACACTCGTATTGTGGAAAAAAATTTCATGATTTTTGCATTATGATAATGCACCTGCTCACTCATCTTTGCTTGTGAGAGATTATTCGGCCAAAAACAACACCGTTATCATGCCTCTGCTACCGTATTCCCCAAATTTGGCACCCTGGGACTTTTCCCTGTTCCCAAGATTAAGAAGACACATGAAAGGACAAAAACCGAATCGCTGAGATAGCTCAAGGAGATACCAAAAAGTGCATATCAGAACTGCTTTGAGGATTGGAAAAAAAACTACTAAAAAAGTGGTGATTCAAACGTGGGCTTCCAACGGAACAAATTTTTCTTTAGCGATGAAGCTCATTTCCCGCCGGTGGGTACGTCAATACGCAAAATTGTCGTTGATTGGGCTTGGAGAATCCAGAAGTGATTGTGGAAAAGCCGTTGCATCCAGGAAACTCGGGCCTCAAATTTACTGCAGCAACCTATCCAGAGGCGAGAATTTAAATGAAATTGTACATAATGGCAAGGTCCAAGCTTTGTAATGAAATAAAAGTTTCATCGAAATCATAACTGTTCCCAACATTGAAGAGACCCATGAAAGAACGGTATTTTGCGACGGTTGAGGAGATAAAAACCAAATCGATGGGAGAGCTCAAGGACGTATCAAAAAATGCATATCAGAACTGCTTCGAGGGTTAGAAAAAACGCTTTCACAACTGTATTGTATCTGAGGGGACTACTTTAAAGGAGATAAAATAGAAATTGATGAATAAATAAATATTTTTTGAGAAATATGAAAATTCACCTTTTTTTGAACACGCTTCGTAAGTTGTAATGTGGCAAACATATACATATTCTCCCTCATATCAACAGCTAGAGAAATACTATGGAATTTTTCAAAAATCTCAATTGCCTTCTTCCTTGAAATATTGCTATAAGCCGGCTTTGACTTAGACGTAAATATGCAACAAAATAAAAAAAACAAATTTAAAATCGATTTTGCCTTAAGCTTCCCTTGAGGACCACATGTTTATATTATAATAAGTATGCCAAACGGTATTAAGGTGGCACGGTATGGAAATCTTTTTGTTCCGCAATATGTTCAATATGCAACGTGGTCGAAACTGCTACAGTTTCGTTTTCGGTCGACCTTTAACTTCTATACAATTTTTTCAGTAACGACACTTCCAAAGAGCTTACAATTGCACATATTTTCAGAAATGCATTCGAGGAAAATAAATGCCATCGAATCAGCGAAAATCCTTTCCAACGATGATAATGTTTCCTACACACGCAATGACATTATATTGCACTTTCCTAATTTGGTATGAAAAACTGCACTCAGATAAACTTTGGTACGATCAAGAAAGACATATTGCGTCTGAGAAAAATGACGCTGTAAGACCGTTTTTTTAAGCTGGAAGCCAGGATATAAAAAGCTACAGAGCTAGAGATGAATAATGGGTATTATATCAAAAATGAATAGAATTTGGGTATATGAAGGCAAGAATTAGACATTATTAAACAAAAAATATGATTCAAATAGGGGCGTCAACTTTCCTCACATTAGTCTTTTGACTATCATCTATAACGTTCTGACGAATTTCTGTTTTTCTGTTTTGACTGCTTTATAGTGGACGAAAAAGGTAGCCTTCTGCATTATTTGTCATCTTGCCAGATTTCAATTTACTAAGTTAAAAATCTACTAGTGTGATTTTTAACTTAACTAAATTGAGATCGTCGACTACAAAGCTGCATTTGACAGCCTGAAATGGCAAAAATCGAATAAAGTGACGGCCTATGGTGCCTGGGTGACTATGAAAAAAGTTGCAGTAAGTACGACTGTTAAGAACTTCAACAAAACCGCATATATGTTATTTGCGCTTGCTAATAATGTAGATATCATTGACCGAAAACTGCGAGTTGTTACTGCAGTCTTTTCAAGCTTTGGATCATTGAGTCAAAAAAAGTGGTTCTGGAAGTAAGCAGATTCCTGGAATATAACATAATTAGATGAATCGGTTTTAGGAATTTTGGAGAGAAAATCACTGTGAAAAATATACGAAACCATTATCGTTGACGGAAATTATTAGCATCGCATAAACCATGAGTTGTACAGTACATGGAAGTGATCAAGCACATAAAAAGTGATTTCAAAGCGAAAAGCTCTCTATAACGAACTCTGTGGGCAAAACAGAAAATGGGCAACAAAACTATTGATGCATTGTCGAAACTTGGCATTGGAGAATGAGCGCTGTAGATCAAAGCGAATTAAGTTCCTTTTATAGGTCAGAGATTTCTTTGAATTAAAAATTTTCAGGGATGTTATGACAAAAACTTAAAAAGACAGTCAATATTTTCCACTTGGAGCCATAGGTATTAAAGGAAAGTATAATCGTCTGAAAAGTCATGAGCTGTATACACAGAAGAAATTGGAGAATGAGAGGTGTAGATCGAAGCGCCTTGAATTCCTTTCAAAGGCCAGAGATTTCTTTGAATTACAAATTTTCAGGGGTGTTATGACAAAAACTTGAAAAGACAGTCAATATTTTCCACTTGGAGCCATTGGTGTTAAAGGAAAGTATATGCGTCTCAAAAATCAAGCGCTTCGAATTCCCTTTGAAGGCCAATGATTTCCTTGATTTACAAATTTTGCAAGGGTGTTTTATTGATTTGAAAATATAAAAAAATAAGAATATTTTCCAACAGGCAATTTTTGAAATCTATATCATACCGAATGCTAGGACACCCCATTGCGAGTAGCACTTGCAAAACCAAGTGCTTGTATAATCTGCAAGAGCAGGATACCTAATTTGTTAGCTTCCCTTGAAGAAAATGTGGACTGCAACTGAATCATATATAATTTGTTTTCGAAATAAGGCAATCTATTGGGAAAGTACAAAATGTTTGATCCGGTGTTCAGTTCAGGGTTGAAAATGTTCAACAGGGCATAAGAGAATAGATGGGCAAAACTACCAGTAATATCGGCTTAATATGTCAATAGGTGAAGTTGGATATCTGGAAGTTCTACCTAGTTCTGTCTATTTTGTAAACTGAAATTTTGGAATATGTTGTTATTTTCTTTATACACTGCCGATCAACCAAATAGGCTCACAGATTTTTTTTTTTTAAATTGAGTTTACAACTTTTTATATAAATATAAATGGGACACAGTAATTTTTTATTATTCAGTAATCAATTTAAAATTAAAGAAAACAAAAATTAGCGTTCTAAGCTTACAATTAAATTTTTAACATTTTTCTTTTTTAGATTTACCTCAAAAAGTACCCTTTTTTATCGCTCAACCGAATAGACTCAAGGACTTTAATTATATCTAAACCACAAATTAATGAAAAAACAACGTAAAAAATAATTTTCTTATAATATTTACACGTTATTAATAATGAGTAAAACCACCTTTATTTGAAATAACTTCAAAAATTCGATCAGGTCAGGGAGTGAATCGTAAAGTGACTTAAATAGTCCAAGGACACTTCGCTCCAGGCTTTCAAAATGGCTGCTTTTAATGATTCGACGTTTTTGAACTGTCCGCCAGATTGATAAACCATACGTGTAAGCCATCCCCATAAATTTTCGATAATATTTATATCAGGAGTGTACTCAGGCCACTCCATCAACTTTACATTTTGGTCACTTATCCACTTTTTTACCACTCGAGAGGTGTGTATTGGGGCATTGTCCTGTTGAAATGTCCAGGGTAATGATCCAAAAATGTTCGAAAAATGGGGAAATGCTTTTTGAAGCAGTTCTTTGTATTTATTTGCGTTCATTCTGGATGAAACAAATTGAATTTCAAATGGCCCATAGTAGGATATTGCGCCCCACACCAAAAGAAAGAGAGTTCCTCCTTTCTTAAATCATGGAGGTAATAGTTAAAGCCATCTGGTCCATCCAAATTAAAACGTTTTTCATCAGAAAAAACGATTTGATGCCACTCCCTATTCCATGCCATGTGATTGCGGGCATATACACAGCGACTTTACTTACGAACATCGGTAAGCGGTGGTTTTTTATTTATTTTTAGTCTCTTTAGATCTTTAGCTTTACGGATTACACGTCTCACGGTAGCTATACTGGCATTTACACCCAAATTTTGGCGAATTTTGACGGCAGTACATGTCGAATTTGACGCTTCTCGGAGAATCCTTCGCTCTTCGATGGTCGTTAGTGCTTTTCCGATAAGCCGACAATTATGCAAATTTTTTTCATAACTCGATGGATTTCTAATAAAATGACTCACAACAGACTGACTTCTACCAATTTTTTCAGCGATTTGTCGAGTTGTCAGCTTATTGTCATGATACGCCAATATTTTGCCTTTTTCCTCCAAAGTTAATGTTGTACCACGACCTATTTTGTGTTTAATTATTTTTAAATTGCACCAAAAGAGTGTACGCAACTTTTTGTTCGAACAGCTAATCAGAAACTAAAATTACAGCCTTTAAGTCTATTTCGATGATCACCAAAAAAGCACATTTTTTTCGACATTGTCAAAGCAAAACAAGAATATTTAATAACTGTAAATTTTTTGCATCCTCTTCTTATCGCAATTCGTTTGTCTATTGCTTTGCTCTAAAATAAATAACAATACTTGTTCAATAGCTTCTTCCACAAAGAAGATAATCAAAAATTAAAAGAAAAAAATTTGTGAGTCTATTTGGTTGATCGGCAGTGTATTATAAATTGTGCTCAGAAATTTCCGAATACAGGGTTGCCCTTATTCGACGGACCCATCTGGCAACGCCATAAATTTTGACAGAGATGTCAGATCGCTTAATGACATACCGCGTTTGAAGCGTCAGTCCAAGCAGATTTTTACCATGGAACAATACACGCCACGCGAGCGCTCTAAAATAGTTGAAATTTACATTCAACAGAAGAAGTCAATTGTGAAAACTCAACGTGCTTTTAAAATATTAAAAAATGTGAGAAGTGCGCCTTCTAAGAACACCATTAAGCGTTTATACGAAAAATTTTCGACTGGTGAGGCTCTTTCTAATCCGAAGAGGCCAAATAAAAGTCGACCAAGGCGATCGGCCGAGAATATCGCTGCCGTACGAGCCAGTGTTGAGAGGTCCCCAAGAACATCCAAAAACGCCGTTCTCAGCAGTTGGGCATGGCTCGGTCCACTTTACAACGGATTATTCGCGTTGATTTGCATTTGTTCCCGTACAAAATTCAATTGACGCAAAGATTGTTGCCTGCGGACAAGCCTCGTCGATTGGAATGGGCCCAACGAGTCATCGAAATGGCCGATGGTGACGAGCAATTTTGGAACAAAATTATCATGTCCGATGAAGCCCATTTCACATTGAATGCGACCGTAAATAAGCAAAATTGCCGTATTTACGCCACTGAAAATCCTCAGGAGATTCAAGAATTGCCTCTTCATGACGAAAAAGTCACAGTTTGGTGCGGCGTTAGTGCGAAAACGGTCATTGGGCCGTTTTTCTTCCAAAACGAAAATGGCCATGCTGTTACCATCAACCAGGAGCGTTATCGCGACATGATGACCAATTTTGTGATGCCAATTATTCGTCGAAAGCGTATGAGGCAGTTCTGGTTTCAACAAGACGGCGCTCCACCGCACACAAGTCGCATAACAATCGATTTTCTGAAGAATTTGTTTCCGGGCCGTTTGATGTCGAAAAGTGGTGATTTGGACTGGCCACCGCGTTCGCCCGATTTGACGCCCGCTGACTTCTTCTTGTGGGGACATTTGAAGTCAAATGTTTACGTTAACAAGCCAAGGACCGTAGAAGAGCTCAAGGACAACATTCGTGAAGAAATAGCCGCTATTCCGGCCGAAATGTTGGCGAAAACGATGGAAAATGCTGCAAAAAGGGCACAATACGCCATCAACGCCAGAGGCGGCCATTTGAGAGATATCATATTCAAAAATTGATGTAAACAAATCTACTTGGAACAAATTAAATGAATAAGATTGCCAACCGCCAAATTTTTATTTTTTTCTTTGATTTTTTTTTAAAAAACATGGGTCCGTCGAATATGGGCAACCCTGTATGCGGTTATTTTCTTTATATTACAAATTGTTTTCAGAAATTTCCAAATATGCGGTTATTTTACTTTATATTATAAATTGTGCTCTTACTGGAAACCTCAAACTGATTTTTTTCATTACAACCAAAACGGTTGATATAAGCTAACCTACGAGTAGGTATATTTCTAACACCTTTAATCCCCTGTTGCAGAGAGATACCATTCTAAGAATAATAATAATAATAAATTCTAGGTCTGCTGAATACACATCCTCCCACTTCTTTTGCAAACAGATGCAGCGATTTTTGAAAATATTTTTCTATATTGGCGAGCACATCTTTAATGACATTTTGCACAGTTTCGATATATCCAAATGATTTTGCTGACGGTAAAATATTGCACAAACCCAAAGTTGAACAGAAAGATTCGATAGTGTAAATAAACTCAACAGTTTGATAAAATACTAATCTTTTTATCACACATCAATGTCCGAATCTGGCGTCCAACAATCGCTGGATGTATTTCGTATTTCGAACCCCAAAAATTTCCTCCCCTGTTACGGCCATGGTTGTTTTTATGTTGATGTCAAATCTTTTCGATGCTCTGATCATTCGCTCACCATTCGTCCGTAATTTCAACTATTGCCTAAAATGTGTCAAACATACATTATGAAATTAATTTACGATCATAGTCTTTTTTATGCTGAATTATTATTATGAATTGTCTTTGTTAAGTTGTGGGCTGAGTTCAAAAAACCCCACAGCCAGTGTGTGCTGTTGCGTTTCCAGTAGCCGCGTCTAGGCAGGAGCGCTGCTACGTTGTGGTTTAGGGCAACTTTTTATTGTTGTTATTAACAATCAATGGCTTTAGTTTAGGTGGAAATAGTATAGATTTGAATAGAATTGTATACAAATAAATTAACAGGTAATGTATTGTGATTTTTTAACTATCCGTAACGGTAACTTTTGTGTGTGTTTTATCATTTATATTTGCGTTGTGATAAATAAAATTCACAATTTTCAAAATTTCACACTATCGGATTGTAAACATTGGGAATTGGGAACTATAATACCTTATTTTTTGGTTTTAATAGAGGAATTCAATAATAGGATGATCCCAAACTTACATGCATGTTTTGTAATCCATTTAGTAGTTTCAATACCATCGGTCTGGCAAGGCTGTCAGGGGCTAAACACCTGTTACCTGAAGTATTATTTACTTAGTGAATGGTTTGCCAATTACGAATATGGATCGTTTAACAATCAAAGACTGCGCAAATATAGTTAAAACTTACTACAAAAGTGGTGATTCAAACGTTCGCTTTCTATCGAACAAATTTTTCTACAACGATAAATCTCATTTCCCACCGATGGTTATGTCAATAAGCAAATTTATCGCATATGGGGCTTGGAGAGTCCAGAAGTAGTTGTGGAAAAGTCATTGCATCTGGGAAAAGTGACTGTTTGATGCGTCATTGTGATATGGAGGTATCATTAGACCTCAAAAGGATTCACTGCTGCAATCAAGCCAGAGGCAAGCATTTAAATGAAATTGTATTTCGTACATAATGGCAAAGTCCAAGCTTTGTAATGAAATAAAAGCTTCATCGAAATCATGGCTTTGTGTGCGTTTTGTTTAAATTTTCTTTGAACGAGAAAAATGAATAATGAATAATAATGATGCAACTTTTGTTGACATATTTTATTCGTTCAAATTTACAGAAAAACATCAATGTAAGTACATATACTTGTAGGATACAATGGACCCCACAAGAGAGCAAGCTTCTTCCCATAATATAGTGGAAAAGAGCCGAGAAAGCCAAAATTCTTGTGGTTTAAGTACTGGGTGGCGCAATAGAACGTGCATATTTAAAAAATGGATTAAAAAATAAATACAAAAAATTATGGTTAAAATAAATCTAAGGCATTGTAGAGTAATAAATGGAGTTTACTTTTTAAAAATTACATCATCTAAATGGTGACCCTCTCTACGACGGCACTCCTCTAACCGCAAACGAAATTTATTGAAAACTTTCTTCAGTAATACTGGTGTAATGGCTGCCATTTCACCATGGATATTCTCCTTGAGTTGAACGATGTTTCTTAGATTATTACTGTAGACTTTGCGTTTGAGGTATCCCGACAAAAAAAAGTCAAGAGGCGTCAAGTCTGGACTACGTGGGGGCCATGGGATATCACATCTTTTCGAAATCAATCTGCCAGGGAACATCTGCTTCACCACCGCCATGGAGTTATGTGATGTGTGACAGGTAGCTTGCCCCTTTTTGGAACCAAGTTCTGGAATTCACTATTCTTGAACTTTCAATTTCTGGAGCCAATCCAAATCCGTCCAACATCTCAACATAGCGTTCCGTATCAACTGTGACGTTTTGGCCCCGCGCATTTTCGAAGAAAAAAGGACTAATTATTCCTCTGCCAGAGATTGCTGCCCATACTGTCACTTTAGGACTATGCAATGGTTTCTGGTGTTTGATTTTGGGATTTTCACTGTTCCAGTAACTACAATTTTGACGGTTTACGAACCCATTCATAAGGAAATGAGCCTCGTCAGAGAAAAGGATATTGTCAAAATTGGGAAATCGATTAAGCATTTCATTAGCAAATGCGAGCCTTGCTATGAAGTCAGACTCTTTCAATTCTTGTGTTAATTGCAGCTTATATGGATGCAGTTTAAGATCGAATGTTGAAATTCGTTGCAAACTTCGTCGCGATAATTGTAAGACAGACGATCTCTTGCGAGTCGACATTTGTGGATTTCCTCGTACTGACTCCATAACTCTCTCAACATTGTCTTCGGTCCTAGATGTTCTTGGGCGACCATTTGCTTTTGGTTTAAATGTTGAACCGGTCTCTTCAAAACGCTTTGCCCATATTTTAATTAAATTAGCACTCGGAGCTTCACTAACTCGCCGTAGTCCATATTCAGCACAATATAGTCGCTTAGTAGCAATATATGAACGAGAGTTCTCGTAAAATGCGCGCACGCAAAATGCGCGACGCTTCCCGTCGAAGTGATTCATAGCGACTAAAACTCCATGAGCCCGCCAACCCAACGATGTAGGCGCCCCCGCCCGCGCCTTTTCTACCCCGCAAAAAAAGATGATGCAATATGCACGTTCTACTGCGCCACCCTGTACCTATGTATGTTCGATTTTCAGCCTGGGCCTCTTGATGTTTAAAGTATTCAAATTTAAAAAACAAAATAATTTCGTTTCGTAGTGATCTTACATATGGTGAATATGTTAAATCAAGAAATTTAGTCTCTCACCCCAACATCTGAAATACTATGATCTCAATCGCATAAACATCAGCTCAATAATTGTCATTGGTTCGCATTCTGCAGAGCTTCGAAAACATATGTAAATGTATTCTGATGATATGTTTGAAATTCAATTCAATTCAAATTCAATATCTTCTAAGCGAAGATTTGGCTAATATATTTTGTAGGGGCTATAATACAAATTATGAATCTTTATGTTGCTTATCAACACATGCCAATTATAAAATGCTACTGATGTGTTATAAAAGACAGTCACCCTCCTCTAATTGATAACCTAATATGGAATGAAAAGACATAATAGAATTCCATTCTTCTTTTTAGATAGCCACAGCACAAATATGTTATCTATTATAAGCCGCATGTATACAAGAATTCAGCACACATCTGTCTTCTGCGTTCATTCTTCGATTGCCACATCAAATTGCTACAGTATTTCCGTAGTCTGGTTCTTCCAATGGAATTTAAGACGCTTCGCTCTGCATCACCCATTGTTGTGTTCTTCGCAGACTTTGCATGCTGGGGTGTTTTAGTGCAGTCGCACAACATGACTTAACCAAAGTTATCGCTGTACTTTGATGCGCTTAACCAATCCGTTATCGATACACAGCTCATATAGTGCATCATTCATATAGGGTGATTTTTTAAGATTTAAATTTTTCAAGTTGGCAGTACTGGTTGGTAATGGCATCCAACCGTCATCTGTTAAAGTGAAACGTGTACAGTATACTCTGCCATTTTATCATGGAAAGACTAACAAACGAGCAACGATTACAAATCGTTGAAATTTATTATCAAAATTCGTGCTCTGTAACAAATGTGCATCGTTTGATACGACCATTTCATGGTCGTCATAATCGACCTGCTGAATCAACAATTCGGATACGTAAACAAGCAAAACTGTCGCATCTGGGGTGATGAACAGCCACATGCCATACATGAATTACCGATGCATCCCGAAAAAAACGATAGTCTGGTGTGGTTTATGGGTTGGTGGCATCATCGGTCCATTTTGCTTCAAACACGGCCGTGAAAGAAACTTTACCTTCAATGGCGAACGATATCGAGCCATAATACACGATTTTTTTTGTCCTAATTGGCTAAGTTGAACTTGGTTAACATGTGGTTTCATCACGACGATGCAACATGCCAAACTGCTCGTGAAAAAATGGATATGTTATTGGATATGGATATGAATTTGGTGAGCAGCTCATCACTCGATTTGGCCCTGTGAGTTGGCTCCCAAGATCTTGCGATTTAACGCCTCTTGATTATTTCTTGTGGGGTTAAGTCAAGTCGTTAGTCTATGTGGACAAGCCGAACACTATTGAAGCCTTACAGGATAACATAACACGCGCTATTCGTGGAATACAGACCGAAATGCTCGAAAAAGTGACGAAAAATTGGACCTTCCCAATGGACATTTTTAGACGGAGCCGCCGACAATATTTACATGAAATTATCTTTAACAATTAAATGGAAAGGACCAATTTATCGATTCCAACAAAAATTTTCATATGTGATATAAATTTGAGTGTTTTATTCGATTTTTAAAACAACTACGATTAAAAAATCACCCTTTGCCAAGCTGTTGTTTTAAATTTATGTTGGATTGGGCCACATATTTTACAAAGTATTTTTCTGTTTCGTCTGTTTGTGTCACAATCCATAATTTTGTGTGGGACAGTTGGAGTTTTGTTCGAGAAAAGAGGGCCTTGCCATTAAAAAGCCTCTGGTGATCATATAATAGGTCGTAACACTATGGTTCGAACGCTCTACTATCGTTCACATGAACGACGGTTCGAGACCCGGCACAATCACCTATCATTCCTTGAACGGCAGCAATTTGAATGCATTTGGCGAACAATTCTAGCGCTCGAATAATCGATAAGTTTTATAAAAGCCTCTTAAACTGACGTTTATCAAAATGTTAGTTCTGTTCAGAGAGTCGAAAAATACAGTGTGTGTTAGCTTGCTAATTGTAGGAAGCTCCGCCATATCGCGTTGGTTGTATACAAGGGAACTTGTTTTAATTTCATAGAAACACATATTTGCAACAAATAACCTTTTCCAACTTCACAGCTTGATATCATCAATTTTACTGAAGTGGACGAAATTATTCCAAAATTATAGTGCAATATTCGTTCGTCCAAACAAGCAATGTTGTTTCCTCTTTTTTTATAATGAAATTCACCTTTTTTTCCGACTCCTCTTTAATATTTGAGAAGACTGTAGTGACATTACTTATCAACCAATGGTGTGAACATCATCAGTGTATGCCAGAAACATGTGGTTTCTTTTCCATGCTATTAATCTTCATAAAGAATCGTTTGAATTTAGCTACTGTCACTAAAGATTTTAAATACTTTTCGCAAAATATTGATGCTGCGGTAGTTGAGACAGAATCTTGGATCTACTTTTGTACACAATTTTCAATTATAGTGCTTGCATTTAGCTAATGCAAACTCATTATTAGTATACTCCGCTGATCTTAAATATCTGATCTGGCTTTGGTACAATGTTGGGCAGTCTGTGTCATTATCGTTAATTGGTTTGATCTCTCTACTTCTCCTGTCTTTCTGTGACACATTCAGGATATTTGTAGCCATCCATTTTTATGTCATCGATCTAGTTTCTTGTGCTCTGATCATAATAAAACATATATTTCTCCATAGAATGATTATTGCCTACCAAAAAAAAAGGCATCGTAAGATGTCAAAAAGATCCACAACTTACGATCCGGAAGTAGAGAAAATTTGGATAAGCATAGATGTAGCAAACATTGGCTTATCATAGGAGGAACGATATTGTTTTTGACTCCATTTCAGTGCTTTTTCATCAGATCTGTTAAATCAGAGAAAACCCTATGATTTATGAGCAAATTTATTTCAGTTGCGAAAAAGCTATTTACTTTTGTGAGCATTTATGTAAGTTAAGCTCAGTTGCTTTAAACGAAAAAGATGAAAAATCTTCAACCGCAAAAACTTCAATGTTGTATCCCAATGCGAAATTAGAAACTCCGAAAAATAGCTAAAAATACAAATATTATCTCACGTAATATTTTTTTAGTCTATAGATTAAAGGCATGTTTATTGGTCTTTTCAAATAGATCCAATTTAGCATAAAGTAGAATTTACAGGGAAACGAATTTAAAATTTAAATTATAATAATTTTATGTTGTTAAAAAACTTGCTAAGAAATGGAAAATATCCACGTGCGCACAAAATATGAAAATGGTATTTTTAGGGAATGACTTTCTTTTTTTCTAAACGAAAAGCCGCTTGCTTTCATTGTTAAACGTTTAGTCTCGATTTCTAACTTTCTTGTCAAATATTAAGCCACATCCGAAAGCCTTTCAGTATAGCAACTATAGGAAAGGTCTTTCTAATCATCTCTTGGATGGCTGTGATGGGAGCATAATATTTGTGGAGGACATTCGACAAGTTTAAATGCTTAATAATGATCAATATGAAATTCGGAGAGTGGTCAAAACTTTGAGAGGATAACGCTTTCATCTTTCGCCTTGTGTTTTATAAGAAATTTTGTAGAATGAGTGACCTATGAGGTCAATGCACTCATGGTAGTGTTGACAATAAATAGGCTAACATAAAAAAGTTCAGGTTCAGGTCGATACTTAAGTAGAACGTATCGGTGGTTGCGCAGCACTTAGTTCATTCAGAGGATCGTAATCTCATATCGGCTAACACCAGACGGATGTCAAATGGCAGTACCAAGCGATATTTGAACTGACTCGGAAGTTGTTAGTGCTTAGGAAATTCTGCAAAGTCGCCGTTTCTGAATATTCCCATGTAAATGGCAGTCTGATATCGACAAATTAGTGAGATTCGATCTCCCGACTTTTATCATCTATTCATGAAAAATTATCAACCATAAATTTGTGGAACAGGGTTTATACCCACATAGGAATATACTTACAAAAGCTACTACGCTAGCTACTACTTTTTTCCATCTTTCTGGCAAAGCTCGAATTCTTTCACGGTAAAACTTTTCATCTTTTGAGGCTATCCTCAAGTCTAGTCATTCCCTGATGTCGTCATATGCGTCGCCAGACCCTGTGCCATCGAACAGAACAAGTGATAATTGGACGGCGCAATATCTGGAGAATATAGCAGATGGTGTAAGACTTCCAATTTCGGCGTTTCCAGGTAGTTTTAAGGGGTTTTGCCACGTAAAGTCGAGCTTTTTCATGCTGCAAAAGCACTTTTTCGTGCCTCTCCGCGTATTTTGGTCGTTTTTCGCGCAGAGTTCGGCTCAATCGCTCAATTGAAGTCGATACCGATCGCCAGTGATGGTTTCGCTTGCTTTTAACAGCTCGTAATAAATAACACCAACATGGTCCCATCAAATACAGAGCATAACGTGCACAGCATGAATATTCGGCCGAGGCGACGACGTATTTTCTTTGAATTGCTGTAATGAATCCATTTTGCATCACCCATTACAGTACGAAGAAGGAACCTCTTCCTTTCGGTGAAGCAGTTGTTCACGGGCGAAGCAAGGATGCTCAACGTCCCTTGGATTCAACTCATAAGGAAGCCAAATTCCCTGCTTTTGAATCATTTCCAACGCGTGCAATCGTTTGAAAATGGCTTGACTGGAAACTCCTAATACTGGAACAAGTTCTATCTGCGTTTGACATGAATCCCCCATCAAGCAATGGCGTCAATTCAGTGTCTCTGAAGGTTTTTCGTTTTCCTTCACGCGAATTGTCTTCACCATCAAAATCATCATATTAAAAGCGATGGGACCAATCTTGATAGGTTGTTTCATTTAAAGCAGCATCTCCGTAAATGTTTTGAGGCTCACGATGAGAATCAGATGCCGTTTTCTTCGATAAAAAGAAGAAAATCAATACTTGCTGTATATGACGGTTATTTGGCATAAACTCAACCAAAAGAATATGACGTCAAAAGAAAATCATTATTGTGTCGAGATGATATGTTTACCATATGCCTAAACTTGGCTCATGACGTGTAGGTTATAGCAGAATCGACTACCACTTACAGCTGGCGCCATCTTTTGGAAAACAGTGGGAATTCCGGCATATGACGATTATTTGGCACAAAATTATACATACGAGTATTCGCACAACCAAAAAAACATGACGTCAAAAGAAATTCATTATTGTGTCGAGACGGTGTGTTTACCATATGCCAAAACTTGACTCGTGACGTTTAGGTTATGGCAGAATCGACTAGCACTTACAGCTGGCACCATCTTTTGGCAAACAGTGGAAACTTGGTTGCGCACCTAATACAAGTGTTGGTCAGATAATGATATTTTGTGAAAACAAAAACATCGACTTAACTAAGCAAAACATTAAAAACAGAAACTAAATCTTCAAATTGGGCAATTCTTTGACAGACTAAAATTGATGAACGAAGTTATGATACTATCCAATAGATTTGATGAAACAATTTTCCCTCAAGTCCGTTTCTTTTCTAATGTGAGTTCTATCGCCAATATCTTCCATTCGATTGACATATTGAGATGCTTTTTGCAGATAATCTGTGTGGGCCTCAAGCAGCCGCAAATATTTGTAATGTTTAATGTCCCTAACTTCCTTTGAATCCCCATAACTTGTTAGCCGCATTCCTTGAACTAAATTAAGAACTTAAATGCAGACTATTAAAGATTTTGTCTGGTGACAACCAACAACGCAAATTGTCGAAAATGTCAGTGCATGAAAGAAACGCCAACACTATCCCGAATATACGAATACCGATACTCTCTGCAAGTAGTAGAACACCCTCGACCTAATGAAAATGCAAAGGCAATAAATGTACTTCTTTTCAATTTCCATAATGTCCTCGTAGTTGCCGTTGTTGAACATATCGCGTACACATTTCTACGTTGCAACAATCACACGTCAGACATTGTCGTAGTGTTTTGCACATAAATATCAAATGACATTGCAATGCGCATGCGTGCAAGTTACACTTTTTTGTTTCATGTCCATTGCACTCCTAAGCAAATTTCTAACCCGTATTTGCAACAAAACAAATTGTTACACTTTAACTGTGTCCAAATACACTCCATTGTCGAGATTAGAAAACAAAAATAAGACAAAACATGTTTTTCTATTTCACTCCACTTTATAAATAGACGACATTTACATGTACGTCTTTGACATGCAACAAATGTTGCATGCGACACTCAGTGGACAGCAACTGGAGAAGAGTGAGAGACAGTGGAAATATATGTGGAAGGACATTAATTTAAATTATTGAAATGCAACACGAAATTTGAGTGGCACAGACGTAGAATGAAATACGCATCTGTGTCGAGTGGTTTGGACTGCTGCAAGCAGTTTTGAAGAACCATCAAGCGCAACACTTGCTCACGTAAATCAAACAAGCGAAGTGTGTCTGATTAGCTGGGATTCTGTTGAAAAATACAGAACGGCCTCATATGACATGGTAGTGTAGTTCGTATGATATGTTAATGAACGTGGTTGCAAAGGAAGAGATAGATTTGGCTTAACAAAGGTTGCATCATTTGTTACCAAGAATTCAGTATCGTCGTAATAATTTTTGAATAAAATACAGGTTTATCCACTTAGTGGTTTCACAACCGACGGTCTGGCAAGGCTGTCAGCTATTAAATACCTGCCATTTGAAGTGTTATTTATTTAGTGCAAGGTTTATCACTTACGAATATAAATCGTTTAACAAGCGAAAGACGCCTAAAAATAGTTAAAAGGTTCTACAAAAGCCGTGATTCAAACGTGGGCTTTCAATCGAACCAAATTTTCTTCAAGAATGAAACTCATTTCTGTCTCGGTGTTAACGTAACAACAAGTAAAATCGTCTCATATGCAGCTCGGGAATACCAGAAGTGATTGTAGAAAAGCCATGGATGGCATCCGTAATAAGCGAGTGTTATGGTGCGCATTATGATCTGGAGGTGTTATTGGGTCGCATTGTTTCGAAAATGATGATGGGGGAACCCCAAAAGGATCCACTGCTCAAACTAATGTAGAAGTGCCACATAATGGCAAGGTTCAAGCTTTTCAACGAAATAAAAGTTTCATCGAAATCATAGCTCTATGTGTGTTTTATTTAACTTTACTTTTGAACCCGTAAAATGGATAACCCTATATCATTCACATTAGAAATAAAAGAACGATGTTTAACTAAAAATTCGCAGTGATCTAAAATTTCACCATTTCAAAATAAATACGAGTATTTGTTGTTCTTAAAGGCATAAATTAGTAAGAGTATTTGCAAAGTATGAGTATTTTAAAATTAAGTAAATCGTATGCAGTTTTATTATAAAACACATATACGTCAAATTGTCAAATGCATCCATTTGATATGACGCATATATAACATTTTGATCTTAAAAATAATATTTTTTTTTTTTTTTTTTTTTTGAAAGCCCATATCAAACTGTGTTTTCTGTCTTTTTTTTTATCAAAATTGCACCATCCAAACTGTCTCTAGAATATCAAGAAGTAAGAACTTTTTCGACTGTCAAACTGACTCTCATCTGACTGCCCAATTTGTTGTGGAATTATTTGGAACCGCTTTGCGGCAGTTATTTATTAACTTATATGACTACTAAAATTAACTTTCTTATCTATTACATGCCGAACTTGGATAATAGTCCCATATACTTCGTCACATCAAGTATTAATATCATTTCAAAAGGCTAGCCGCACTTTGATGTCGAAAACTCTTCATGCTTAGCATTTACATCTGTCCGCTCAATATGATCCAGCCTATGCAAGCGCTGTATTTCAATGAGCCTAACCACGTCGATACCAGCAGCTATACAGCTGACTATTCATACGACGCCGATAACCTTCGTTAATGATGATGGGGCCACATATTTTTCAGAGTATATTCGTCTCAAAGGCTTTCAGGAAGGATACATTTGTTTGTGTTTTAACCGAGGATGGCAATAAAATCAATGGCTTAGTCGGATATTTGATAGTTAGGGCAGAGATTTGACATTAAAACGCTAGCTTATCTTATAATAACAGCTGTTCGCAAGCAATGTCCTCCTCTTAATTTTAATTTAATTAGTTTTATTCACAGCGAAGCCGAGTTGAATTCATCCGCCACAAATTTATAGTTGCCAACATTCACACAGCGTCTCAAACAAATAGACTCATCGTTTGTCGAAAAAAATATCATTGTTTTTTCTCGGTTTTCTACCAGACCCATTTTTGTTGACTTTTTATCAGTGCTTGAGAAGGCTGCAGTAACTTCTAGCAGTTTTCTGCTAATGACGACTATATCATCAGCCAGTCGTTAGTGTAATTAGAAGCTAAGTATAAAATTTCGTGCTCAATAATATTTTGACTTATTTTTTCTGAAAACTTCGTGTCTGTTAGTGCTATCCTACAAGGTGGCACTTTGATTGGACTAAAATATGCCATTCAAATAACTTTTTTTTAATCAATGTATTTCATTTTTTTTTTTATTGTATAGAAAATTTAATTCAAAATTCAATGGACTACAATATGAAATTCAAATGACTTTTTCTAATTAATATATTTCATTTATTTTTTTTATTGCATAGAAAATTCAACTCAAAATTCAATTTTGGTTTTGAAGATGAAAGACCGTAAATGATCTTCATGTTCATTCACCCATATGCAACACCTGATCAGAAAATTATTCATTGCGCACTGAAGGCTTGGAATCGGGATCGCCCTAGTTATTGTTTTAATGGACCGCTTCTTGTCTGGTGTCTACGGTCTGGTCAGGTAGCCTTGGCGGCCAGGAGAAAGTAGAATTTCTGGATATTAATTTGTTTGGGAATTTGCGTTGGAGGTCCGCCATAACCGGTCTTGCTATGTGTGCAGTTGCTTCATCTTGCTGCTGTAGGAGATGCTGTTGAAACGGATACGTCTTCGGCGCAGTTTTGGGTAAAAAAAAACTGCTTCACTATCTTTAAATAACAGTCGTCATTGACAGTTACTGTTATACCATAGCACGATTCGTGCACCACCTTGTACGAAGGCCGATAAATAATATTAAACTTGGTCATGGTCTTCCAAAGTTTTTGACACATCCGATCATCCGATTCTGATTTCAGGTCGATGAAAAGATGGTACTGTTTTCCTTGGGTCTTATCCAGAATTGACCTTGTAGTATAAGGTTCAATAGAGTAGGACAGGACAGTCTTAATTATTTAACATATTGTACTCGACAGAGCCTTATACGCCATGGGCAAAAGACTGGTCCTTAACAGTTGGTACATACATTGCGATCACCTCTTTTGAACACAAATCATAATATATTTAAATTTGGATAATCAGGTATGCATTCCATGAATTTTATTTAGGAGCTGTTGCATCCCGATTATCCGCTCATCATCATCGGTCTCAAACAGCTATGGCGGCAGACCATCAGCCCCCTCAAATTTCAAAACACGTTTAAGATAAACTGACAAAATCGAATACTGTAAACAGACTAAATGATGGATCGTGTTCCAACTTGACATCGATATTGAAGACACTTGTGCCAGTTTAACGACAAGAAAATCTGCTTAAGCGGGCTTCATTACATAATCAATTTTTGATACTTTCTTCTTTGGCAGAATATACATGAGAATTGCAGTAGTAATTTAATTTATCGAAAGATAGATCTCCTTCTATGTTGAATAGCTGACAAATTGAATGCAAATTTTTAAATCAAACGTGGTTAACAAGGATTTTATCTATCTCTTTTTCTTTATGAACTCTAATATCGTTTAACAGAATTTGATACATTTACTTATAAAGGGTGATTTTTTAAGATTTAAGTTTTTCAGGTTGGCAGCACTGGTTGGTAATGACGTCCAAACGTCATCTGTCAAAGTGAAAAGTGTACAGCGTACTCTACCATTCCATCACGGAAAGACCAATAAACGGGCAACGATTGCAAATCGTTTAAATTTATTATCAAAATTCGTGCTCTGTGACAAACGTGCACCGTTTGATACGACCATTTTATGGTCGTCATAATCGACCTGCTGAATCCACAATTCGTGGTGTTATCTCCAAATTTCGTACCAAATTTACTTTGTTGGACATAAAACCATCGACTCGCAAGCGCAGAGTGTGTATCGAAGATAATATTGCAGCCGTAGCGACCGGTGTTAATGACGATTGTGAAATTTCAATTCGTCGCCCTTCGCAGCGATTGAGCATCCACAAGGAAAATTTTACATATCGATTTGGGTTTGAAAGCCTATAAAATTCAACTCAAGCAAGAATTGAAGCCAAATGACCTATCACAACGTCTAATTTTTGGTGAATGGGCCTTACAAGAGCTCAATGAAAATCCGCTGTTTTATCGAAAATTGTGTTCAGCGATCAGGCTCATTTCTTGCCGAACGGATACGTAAACAGGCGAAACTGCGGCATCTGGAGAGATGAACAGCCACATGCCATACATGAATTACCGATGTGTCCCGAAAAACGACAGTCTGGTGTGGTTTATGGGCTGGTGGCATCATCGGTCCATTTTTCTTCAAAGACGACCGTAGAAGAAACGTTACCGTCAACGGCGAACGATATCGAGCCATGATACGCGATATTTTTTTTTTTTTTTTGTCCCAATTGGCTGAGTTGAACTTGGTTGACATGTGGTTTCATCAGGATGATGTAACATGCCATACTGCTCGTGAAACAATGGATATGTTGAGGGATAAATTTGGTGAGCAGCTTATCTCTCGATTTGGCACTGTGAGTTGACCCCCAAGATCTTGCGATTTAACGCCTCTTGATTATTTCTTGTAGGGTTATGTCAAGTTGTTAGTCTGTGTGGACAAGTCGAACACTATTGAAGCCTTACAGGATAACATAACACTCGTTATTCGTGGAATACAGGCCGAAATGCTCGAAAAAGTAACGAAAAATTGGACCTTCCGAATTGATATTTTCAGACTGTGCCGCGGACAACATTTACATGAAATTATCTTTAAAAATTAAATGGCAAAGACCAATTTATTGAGTCCAATAAAAAATTTTATTATATGATGCAAATTTGAGTGTTTTATTTGATTAAAAAAACTACGATTAAAAGATAACCCTTTATGTGCTGTATTAAGGCACTAGAAATGCTGGTAAGCTTTCTAAAAGTGAGAAATTATAAATACGATATTCTCCCCATGACATGCAATGCAATTTATGTTTTATTTGATTATTGCGTAAATGGACAGCTTTTCGGGATTTGGTTGCGTATCTTTCTGGCACTACATAAACTCCGCACTTACGCTATGAAACGAGACGTTGTTATCACGTCGGATTACTCGAAATTGCTTAACTTGAAAAATTTAACTTTTCGCAGTCCAAACTGAAAAAACCAGTACTTAGTTTTTTTCCGGTCAGGGATCACTTACATAGTTTTATAAAAAAAACTTAGCTGTGAATACGTGAGTACGGCAATTGAGTTTATTTTTTTAATTAACCTACAATTACGATTAACTTGCAATTGTATACAGGATGAAGGCAGGTAAACAATTCAAAAGTTTGAAAGTAAGAGCTGCCTTAAAAGAACCGACAGCCTACAGTTTGATATTGCCTCTATTGAACTGACCACGACAGTTTTCCAACACCACATCCAACTAGGTTGATCTGCCTCTTAATATCCGCTTGCACCACAATTTTGCATTACCAGAATAGCCTGAAAAACTCAAATCTTTTTAATTACGCGTTAATTTGTTGCTGCCTTATGAAGCGCGATAGTGACCACATTTTAGTGGTCTGCATTGAATAAGTGACGGCCGCACAGCCGGTTAAGAAGACCTCACGTGCACCAACTATCTGCAAACGCTTGGCAATTGGATGCCCCATGTGGCGGATGGATGTGCATGGAGACTCTCACATACGATACGTGCCACTAAATTATTGACACTTTATCCTGGGGCTAAATAGTTGCTATCTATTGAATTTATATATTTATTTAGTTTCTTCAAGTTTATGTGCAACACATGGGCGTCTGCCATAGATATTATGCCATCCATAATATTAATAGCCTTCTCCCTGTCTGTCCCACAAATGGCCAATTGCAAATGTAGTCATTTTAGCATATTTTCGTAATAGCAAACTAGTAAATTGTTAATCAAATTCAAGATATTATAAAAAGGAAACCAGAGAGGAAGGAATAGAAGGTGGCGATAGTGGTTGCCTTCCAACTTACTCGGCCCGGACGACTTTATGACCAACAACTACTTGTCTTTGTGTCTCATAGCACCATCACACCATCACACCATCGCTATCCCATGGAGCGAGTGAACAAGTGTCTCCGGATTTCCAGTTTTATTGGTCGGTCGGCCTTCACTGTGGCACCTAAGCATTGTGTGTTAGTAGTGTTTGCTCGGTTGTTCCAATGGGTTGCGTGGTCACTTGCCCAGTTGCCTGTTGCTTTTAATTTTTCCTCCATTTTTGTGATAATTTTTCTCGAATTGTTGTGTTGGTAAGCAGAACCTTATTATTTCACATTGGTGATGTGGAAAACTTGAAGCTGGGGTAACAAGATTTTCTCATTTTCTCTGTGTGGCACTAACGGTGCATTGATTGGTTTCCTAGATGCGGTTACTACTCGATTCATCGTCCAATTGCTCGTATAGTGGTGGGCCTACATTTCCATAAATCTTAATTATTTAAAATTGTTGTACGTTTTCGGCTTTAGATAAATAATTGTTCATAAATTTTCGCCTGTACATTATTTAATCCAAGATAAACTGTAGCCAATTCAAGAAGCTGTTACGGGTTAACTAATTTCGAGTTTTGGGTTATCAATTTCAGAGCTAATTATATGGAAATTGAAGTGGGAATAGAAAATTTTATTGCTCTTCGATAAAACAATATAACGACAGTGGTAAACAAATCTCATATTAGCATAAACACAATCAAAAGTTATTTATTTATCACATTTCAGTAGAATTTTTAGAACTATAATTGACGTACGCCGTCATATCATATCAAAGATGTCATGTAATTTTCCAGGTACAGATACCTGTAACAGAATTTTGTGTTAATTAAGCAGAGATTTGTTTTAGAAATACAAACGAGAGTGTTGCAATTTCTGTGTTGTATTCAATATGGTGGTGATTTTTAATAATATATTTATATTGGCTTCCGTTACAATAACGAGCCAACAACATTTCATCATCTGATAAGAGTACAAATCAATAACTTTTTAGTAAATTCTTTAGATGACACTCGTTCGCACTGTGTTCCTGCATTACTTTTTCGCATTTTTCATATTTGATCGACTTTTTTTCAGATTTTAAGATTAATTCATTGTAATGGGTTATCCACTTTTCAGTTTCAAAAATAAAGTTAAAAATAAAACACACATAAAACTATGATTTCGACGAAACTTGTATTTCGTTACAAAGCTGGGGCGTTGCCATTATGTACGTAAAACAATATCATTTAACTGGCCGCCTCTGGGTTGATTACAACAGTGGATTCTTTTGAGCTAGTTTTCGACCACTTTCTCGCACATTTCGGGTGGTATCTCGACGATAACATGACAAATACGTTCCAACGTTTGGCGATTATCGCCGTAAACATGGTCTTCGATGTAGCCCCCAAAAAAAATGTCTAACGGTGTCAAATTGCATGATCTTGGTGGCCAATTGACATGGCCGCTTGACATATGAAATTACGCTTTCTGAAAACTTCTCATGCAATAAAGCCAAAATCGGTCGTATCGTGTGGCTCGTGGCACCGTCTTGTTGAAACCACATATCGTCCAGTTTATAATCTTCAGTTGCAGGCCAAAAAAAAAAAAAAAAATCGGTTATCATACGGTCATAGCGGTCTGAATCGATGCTAACAGTTCCTCCAACGTCATTTTCGAAAAAAAATATGGTGCAATGACACCTCCAGACCTTAATGCGCACCAGTCACAGTCACTTTTTCCGCATCCAATGGCTTTTCCACAATCACTTCTGGGTTCTTCAAGCCCCACATGTGAAAATTTTGCTTGTTGACGTAACCACCAAGTGAGAAATGAATGAGCTTCATCGCTGAAGAAATTTTTGTTCGATTGAAAGCCCACATTTGAATCACCACAGCTGATAGCCTTTCCAGACCAACAGTTTTGAAACCACTAAATCGATAACCCCACATATGAGCATTCAGATAAAAGCAGGATAATAATAGCAATAATAGTTCCAGACAGTTATACACTGAGAGAGCTCAAGGACATACCAAAAAGGGCATATCGGAACTGTTTCGAGGATTGAAAGAAATGCTGGCAGAAGTGTATTATGTCTGAGGTGACTACTTTGAAGGAGATACAATAGAAATTGATGAATATATAAATATTTTTTGAGAAAAATGGAAATTGACCAAGTTTTTGTGAACACAACTCGTATGTGCATTTGGAATTGATGAAAATGTTGCTTTATCGTTTTGCGGAGTAGTTTTAAAACGTGAATAAAATAACCTAAATTAAGTCTAAGTTAAATAGAATTCTACAGGGTGGCGCATAGGTAACGTTAAGATTTGATCAGTGAATACATTTTTTGTCTTCTTCTTTTGTCTTTTTTTTTCGTAATAATACTTTGGAAATTTATGATGGGAAGGCTCAGCTTAGAACAAAGAACCAAAGTTGTTCAATTTTAGTTTGAAAGTCAGCATTCGATTATTAAGATCATACTGAAATTTCTTTCATGTTCGAAATGCTCCTAGCGCTTCAACAATTTAACGATTGGTTCAGCGCTTTGGGCAACGAGGGGCTGTCTGTGATCTTCTGCGTGCTGGAGGACTTCGTGCAGTTCGAAATGAAGTGACCATTACTCGAGTGCAAGCAAGAAAACCCCCAAACTTCCATCAGGTGACGTTCTCAGCAGTTAGAGATGTCTAGGCGGTCTTTGTAAAGAATTTTACATATATTACAACTTTTCCCATACAAGATGCAATTGGTTCACGAGTTAAAACCAAATGATGCACAAGAACGCCTTCAATTTAGTCGCCGTTAACGTTACTTATGCGTCACCCTTTACATTCTTTCTTATTCTGTAAGTGTTTATGACGTCTATGGCGTTCAATAAAACAGATAATAGATAGATAAACATTTGAGCAACAGTATTCTAACAGAGGCTTGCTGATCTGAGCTCATTTATAACTAACGCTAGAAACTACTAATATTGAATTGGAATTAAAGATGATCGAAATCAAATGACATAAAGTGTGAAATTTGATGTGTTTTAGACTTTCTTTGCCTAATAATTGAGAAATTGGAACTGAAGAAATTAACACATTTCGAACTGAGGTTTTTTTGACCTGCCTTGACCGGATGCAGAAAGAGCAGCTGCAATTTCATAACAATTGATTCATAGACGTTCACCATATAAAAAAAATATTACACAATAATCTTTGCCTATGATTTGATTGGCACCAATTAGGTCATGTTTTAATCTCTTTTAAACTTAGCCACAACGAAACTAATCATAATTAAATTCTCTTATGGAACTCTTAATCATAAACATATGAACTAATGGCCGTATTTATGTGAACTTATGTCATTTTTATAATTCTTAAATCACTTCCCGGTGATTATATTTAAATAAATTCCGCATTACTGCCGTCGACAGTTTCTTTTAATTATACCGCTGCCAGTGCTCACAAAAGAGTCTTTAAACCCAACTACAATTGCAATAAAATGGTCATTTAATACAACTATCAAAGCTATGTTCAATTGACAACTGTGCAAACGAGCCGTGAACCACAGGCAGAAAGTGCAAGGAAAAAGAATTAATTTCCATAGGATACAGTAGCAGTCATTGTTTAAGCAATTGCAATGGATACGCAGCGAGTGGAGTGCACAGTGCTTCGTTCTATTATTCATTTATTTACGTTAGGTATTTAAAGCAGCTTCTTGAAACAGCAAAGATTTCGATCCATTTCGATTTTGGCGTCGTAAAAGGGCGGAAAATTTAAAAATTATATATGTAGATGAAAAATTTTCAACACACAAATATACTCGTATTTCAATGGTAGGACAAAAATAATTTCAAGTAATTTATTATATGTATAAGGAAACTGTTTATCCCTTTTTATTATTTGGAGGAGAAAAATTGCTTTTAAAAAAGTGAAGTAAGAAAAAGTGTTAATTGTAATGACTACGAAAAAAGATTTGTTTGATGAAGAGCCAACAATTTTTGTACAGGAAGACACAATTAAAAAAAAAAAAAAATAGGAAAAAACAGAGTGAAATTTTATCTTGTTCCCTGTAGTTTGGTTAAATATTTTTGGAGTAACAAAACAAATTGCAAAATTTATTGTTTAAACAGTCAAGGCAAAGCAAGGTTGTCAGCTGTTAAATACCTGCCATCTGAAGTGTTATTTATTTAGGAAAAGGTTTGCCATTTACGAATATGGATCGACTAACAGCAGAAGAACACGTAAAAATAGTTAAAACTTACTACGCAAGTAGTGATTCAAACGTGGACACTTTTCGTGATTCACGGGGTGATTATGGTCATCATAATCGACCTACTGTGCAAGGAATTGGTAAGATTATAAAGAAATTTTGGAGAGAATGGAAGCGTTACAGATGTGGTTAAGACTGTGCATTAGCGCAATGTACACACTGCTGAAAATATCGCTTCTGTTAGTGAAAATGTGGCGTATAATCCGAATTTCAATTCAGAGCGATATGGCCGTACGATAACCGCCTTTTTTTTTGGCCTGCAATTGAAGGTTATGAATTAGACCTATGTGTGATTTCAACAAAACGGTGCCACGAGTCACACAAAACAACCGATTTTGGCTTTATAATACGAGAAATTTTTAGAAAGTGTAAGATCAATGATATTTGATGCCGTTAGACTTTTTTTGTGGGGCTTCGTCAAGGACCGGATAATCTCTAAATATTGGATAATCTTCATTCGACAAGTTATCGCCGAGATACCGCCCGAAATGTACGAAAAGGTGGTCGTAAACCACCTAAAAAGGATTCACTGTTACAACCAATCCAGAGGCGGTCATAATCGTACACAATTGCAAGTAAGGTCCAAGCATTATAATGAAATAAAAATGTCATCGAAATTGTAGCTTTGTGTGTGTTTTATTTAACTTTACTTTTGAAACCGAACAATGGATAACCCGGTATGTCTAAAATCTGTCTTTCTGTGATCAAAGTTGGAGTTAATTGTGTTATCAGTGTCCAGTAAAGCAGACTTCCACTTCTGAACTAAAGGAATATTCGGTTTGAAAAATTTTTACAAAATATTCGCAAAATTTTTTTAAACTGTTATGAGCCGTCTTTTGCAAGAACTGTAAAAAGAACCAAATTTTTGGTAAGAAAACAAAAATTTTTTAATCAAAAATTATTTAATATGAAAATTATAGGAGAGCATTTTAGCGTACTTAATTCTACAAAATTTATCGATTTTTTAAATCTAATTTATATTATTTTATTCATGTTTTAAAACTACTCCTCAAAACGATAAAGCAACATTTTCATCACTTCCAAATGCAGATACGAGGTGTGTTAAAAAATATTTATATATTCATTAATTTCTATTTTATCTGCCAGCGTTTCTTCCAATCCTCGAAGCAGTTTCTTGAGCTCTCTCAGTGTATAACTGTGTATAACTGTCTGGAACTATTATTGCTATTATTATCCTGCTTTTATCTGAATGCTCATATGTGGGGTTTTAGTGGTTTCAAAACTGTTGGTCTGGAAAGGCTGTCAGCTGTGGTGATTCAAATGTGGGCTTTCAATCGAACAAAAATTTCTTCAGCGATGAAGCTCATTCATTTCTCACTTGGTGGTAACGTCAACAAGCAAAATTTTCACATGTGGGGCTTGAAGAGCCCAGAAGTGATTGTGAAAAAGCCATTGCATTCGGAAAAAGTGACTGTTTGGTGCGCATTAAGGTGTCTGGAGGTGTCATTGCACCATATTTTTTTTTCGAAAATGACGCTGGAGGAACTGTTACCCTCGATTCAGTCCGCTGTGGCCATATGATAACCGATTTTTTTTGGCCTGCAACTGAAGGTTATGAACTGGACGATATGTGGTTTCAACAAGACGGTGCTACGAACCACACGATACAACCGATGTTGGCTTTAGTGCATGAGAAGTTTTCAGAAAGCGTAATTTCAGATTGTGCCATGTCAATTGGCCACCAAGATCATCCAATTTGACGCCGTTAGACATTTTTTTTTGAGCGCTAGCAGCATTTCGAAAATGAAAGAAATTTCGATATGAGTTGAATAATCGAATGCTGACTTTCAAAGTAAAATTGAAAAACTTTGCTTGTTTGTTCTGTGCTGAGCCTTTCAATCATAAATTTCCCAAGAATTTTTTAGTTAATTCTTTAAAGAGCCGAAAAAACAAGACTTAAACAAAATATGTATTCCCTGATCAAATCTTAACATTACTTATGCGTCACCCTATATAATCAGATAGTCTTTTCGGAAAGTAAAATTCGTTTTACTGACTTTATATGTGAAAGAAAATAAAAATATTTTAAAATGGAATAAAAATTTTGTTTGCATTTTTTCTGCAGATTGCATAGGGCAGAAGTTAAAATAAAAACAAATTGCATTACATTTACACGAATGAGATATGAGACAGCTTCTCACATTCAGAGAGCTCACACGCGTTCTGTTTTTTGACTCTCTCAAAGATACCTACAGATTAACGACGACTCCGAACGTCACGTCACGATTATTATTACCAGGCATGCCGATTATTCGATTACTGGAAGGGTTCGTCGGACACGTAGAGTAAACCGCTGTTCAATTAATAATAGGTGATTGTTGTATGCGGCATTGAACCCGCGATTATGCGAAAGATAGTCGCCCGCGCTAGCCATCGCACCTCGGTTAAACACATTGGTATAATTTAAGTTGCATTCAAAAATTATGATTTTATGCACATTATGGTGATAACTAAGTACACGAAGAATACAAATCGTTGGAATTTTAGAGTTCACAGAACAGACATATCCTACTACTAGATCTAAAACTTGTAAATGTA